>BEXV01000710.1:107416-118299 GCA_003118195.1 Hemicentrotus pulcherrimus
GGACGGACGTACGGACGTACGGACGGACGTACGGACGGACAACCCGAAAACATGATGCCTCCGGCACCACCTTCGGTGGCGGAGGCATAAAAATGAACAAAAATGAGTAAACTTATTATTCACGCCCTTCAGCGAGGTAAACAATGAGATTTTTTGTTCAGAAGCATCTACTTTTAGCTACTGGAGTAAAGTTCATGGGTGTGACTACTCTAGAAGTACAAAAGGAACTGCAACTTAACAGGGAAACCACCTTACTACTAGTACAGTGTACTACCACTACCAGTAGATACAGAGAATCCAAGACAAACAGGATTTCCTTGGCTTGAAAAACATAAACAAAATACATGAACTTGAGTTATCCAGGTTAATCCCTCTTCAAGATTCTCAGAATACATCTGTAAGGCCCATATGCACAAGAACTCATTTGTACATGTATGTTGATGAAAATTATGTTATCATACGTTTTTAACCACTTGAAATGAAGTAAGTACACATTAAGCATATATTTTAACACACTGACTGGTGTGATTTAACAGAGTATGCCCCTTTGGCTCCAAAAAGATGTTATGAAAAATGTTTTTTTTTTTGCGGGTTAAAACCCTTGTCAGTCTGTGCGTATTAAACAGTGTCTGCAAAATGGAGTGTCCATCCAACATTCTCTCTGACAAGGTATTCCTCCTCTTTTTTCTATAGATTTAGGGGGGGGGTAAATACAGAACCATGCAACCAAACTGTGTAACCAAGGTATTTATGATGATGACTCATCTGAGTCATCTCAAACCTGTCTGAAAACTGTGAATTTAGCATACCGGTATATAAAATGTATCTACAACACATCTACATGTACATGTAGGTACAGAAGGGCCATTCTCTTCACTTCTCTTCTCTTCTCTTCTCTTAACTCCAACTATGCCTCATTTTCTGATAATTGTGTTGTATTTCAAGTTTTTAATTTGGCATTTTCATATGTCATTAGCAAGGAGGCACCTTCTTTTTGAATGTACATAAATACACTTCATACATGTGCACATTTTTTTTAATCTCAAATCTATTAAAATTGAAAATGATTAATATAATTTTTAAGACACTAAAATTTTATTTTTATAAAGTATAGTTGCTACATAAATGGATCAAGTACATACATGAACATGTGCATGTACATGTACCATGTAGAACTAGATATTTTCTTCATTAATTATGTGCCAGATCTTGGGGTGTCTGTTGAATGTTTTAATGAATCTTTATTAACTCAGTTCCCATCTTCAGTCTGTATGTTTATAATCTAGTTAGAAGGTAATTCAATTTTCTTAGCGTGACTGCAAAAGTAGCTAATGATGACAAGAAAAACAGACTTCATGTACCTGTACATGTACATGTAGTTCATGTTAATATTTCAATGCACTAATACTAACTACAACGGAAGTGTAATCTGAGTTGACACTTGACAGCAATTACAATACACATTCCATTACCAATTAAGTCTGCCACGACACAGGAATGGTTTTATTAATTAAGTGCAGTCTTGTACTCTTAACTACATACCGTATGTACTTCTATTGGCAAGTCTTTCGTAGAATGTTGTCTTTAACACTTTAAATCCTCAATACTCAATAGGGATTTCGGTGAATTGTGCTTTTCTTATACATGTCTTTCTAACTGCAGATGTACTTGGTCGATTGTTCACATATACACATGTAGTAAGAAGTGCAAATGATGAATTGTGTCCACGATGACTACATGTCACATGCATGTATCCCAATCTTTTTAAGGCTATTCATTTTCACAAATGAGAAAACAGCAAACCGGAAACACATAAAATACTCGTATAGAGATAAGAAGAGCAAACATAAACGAAAGATATCATGATATTAATAAGGCCTCAAAAAAAAAAATTGATGACTTGGCGTAACGTGGACCCTATTTTTATCGCTGACCCTACGCTTTTTAATTTTTTTAGATTCGATTGCGATTGCGTAAATATTGATATCGATATCGCAGTGGGGAAAACCTGGATGTTTGTTGCTTTTGTTCTGGGTTTTGCCGCGCAGTGTTTGGGCCAGCTCGCACGCCGAGTTAACTGTTTGTTATTACAGAGCCATTCACAATTGTAAATATTTTCACAAGTTGTAATTGGCTACTCTTTTCAACCCTCATTCTTCAAGATTTTGGATACATGTTAACATGTTAACCCCTAGACAAGTTATAAAAATGTTAGTCAATACATTGTGAAAATACTAATATTTGTGAACAGCCCCTTCTAAACCTACATATTCACCTGTTTATCCTGTTGAAGACAGTGTCTGAGATATCTCAGGCTGGGGTCTGTTGGAAACCTATTAATGTGTTCGTATGTTTGCATTTTATGTGCATGAGGGTGTATGTACATGTACATGTACAGTATGTATGCAGGGGGGGGGGGAGGTGTATGTATGCATCCCCCCAGGTCCCAAGGTGATCAAGATTTCAACAATTTCTTGCCCACTTTGCTCACACAGTCTGTGTGTCCATATATATGTGTGTGTATGTGTGTGCGTGGAGTTATTTGAACATATTGTGGTCTACCCCTCTCATCAGATCATCCCCAAGGCCTGAGGACCTATCTACGCCACTGTATGTATGTATGTGTATGAATGGCTAATTTCATGTATGCAAATATAAGCAACAACAACAACAACAACAAAAATCGCCCTACCTACCCTAATTTTCAGTGACCTGTTACGCCAAGTCATCAATTTTTTTTTTTAGGCCTAACATGTCATTCAAACTAGGAATACTGTATGTCCAAAGAGTGTGTGGTTGCCAATATAACAAAATAAAGTGACTTTGACAGCAAGTTGACATTTACATTCATTTAGAGTTCTAACAATAAACTAAGTAATGTCCTTATCTCAATGATGCTTCACAACACTTTGTTTCCAGCAATAATATTCAAATTACATTAACCTGGCTAAGTGGCTAGTATATTGTTACTCAAACTTAGGAATCTTTCGCTGTTCTTGACTAAGAGCCATATCCATTTATAAATTCATTCAAGGATATTAATGTAACTAAGGTTACCAGTACATCTTGTATTCTTTTGCTCTATTTGGCCATATAATAAACCCTGATTAAAATCATGCATTGTAAATTTACTGACTCATATATTCCATCATAGTTTTGATTGCATCTGTCATAAACCTTTTTAGTACAGAAGCGGAACTTAAAATTGCGTCCTTGCTAATCATAAAATCAGTAAATTTTTAGTTTGTATATGTACATTACATGTACGGGCAGTACAATAGGATATGACCTTTGGACAATGGTACATCTTCGACTGTACATTTCCTTTGTCATCTCATCGCACCACATGCTTCACAACTGACAAGAATGTCCCTGTAAAGTAGACCGCTTTTCATAGGAAATGGTATACTACTGTCATTCAAGGTAAAATTTTACATTTGGTGTAGGTCTACAAGCTACAGTGTACCATATCTATAATACTTGGTTTTCGTCATATCTCCACAGGTATTGAAGTTTCCTCATCACTTCCCAACCAAATCTCTGTCTCTGTCTCCCCTTCACTCCCTCCCTCTCAGCAACACTATGATAACAATTTATTGAAATCATCAAGTGACGATGGACATCAAATCCTCCATAGTGTAGGCATCTTCTTCTACACACTATTTTAAACAACCAATTTTAACCGACTTTCAGCTTTGTTCCACGTATTTTGTACAAAATTTGTGAAGCGTGTCCGACTACCTCAACTGACGCATTTCGGTAATAGAGCGCCATGTTGTGAATGCACAGGAACGCCTCATACATTCCCAGTATTTAGACAACAAGTCACATGTGTTCAATCTATTGCCAATGTATATTAGCCGAGATACCCCTCCACTTTGAAAGGAAATGGTAATGACCTGTGACCAATAACTTTCATATACTGTAATTCATACCAGCTGCTGGAAGATAGCAAAGATAAAACACTGTGGGCACATTATTTTGGCACCAGGCTAATGACTGAGAGTACAGATCTGTGGTTAATTGGTTTTCGAGAAGAAAAAAAATATGAACTGCAGTCAATTCTTCTATTATGATAAGGGAGCGAGGAAATTGGAATGTTTTTAGAAAGAGATAAATAAATGAAAACTTGTTCAGCAAAATGAATGACATGCACATATGTACAAATAAAGAAGTGAAAACAAAGTTGAGTATAAATGCACATGATCTATTTTTATGAGTGACATATGATCATTGGGATCAAATTTGATGGTGTAATGTGACTAAAAGCTAATTGAACTCTTGGATGAACTTTGTACCTGTACAGTGTAGTTAATTTGTATTTCTTGTTAATACGGAATGGGAATTTCCATCTCATGATTTTGCATTGACAGTTTGATAAGGTTTGTCAACATCTTGTATCCTACAGTGAAATGACATCATCACCTTTAAGTGTCCATTACATCTGCCATTTAGCCTGTCTGTGCAGCTTAACTCAATGAAATTCCAAGGTGATGACATCATCACATCGTATTCCATCTACTTGCAAAACATCATGCATTAATGAACATGTGATGTTCGCAGCATCAAGAGCACTAGTGTAATGCACATTTAATCCACTAATGTAGTACCATACGCCTTCACGTCCTTTCATCATAGAACAGGCCCCAGTAAATGTCGCTATTTTAAATGCAAGCAAGCCTACAGATCTGAACGATGCAGTCATGTGCTAAAGTTGAATCTTTCCAAAGTTTATAATTGTTGAAGTTTCGTAACTCTGAACCCACAAAGCTCCTGCATCATCTACATTGTACATGTGCATGTACATGTACATGTACAGTGTACATCAGGAATTTATCAATGTAAACATGCATGTAAAGTCTGTATTCTCCTTATTCAGTTAAAACCCCTGACCTTGGGTTATAATAAAGGTCATGGTTAACAAAGGAAAACTTAGAAGTGCAAACCAAGATATTTTGTTAAACCCAATTTTTAACAAAAGAGCCAAGAATACGATTTATTTGTTGAACTTGAACCTAATTTTTAACATACTGTACAATGTAAGCACCTGGATTACGGTTTAAATGTCGGTAGAATTCAGGCCATATTATTGATCTTGAAAGATTTCAAGTGTTTTAGTTAAAGGCTAATCCAGACACTCATTTATAACAATGACCTGCAACATAATATTCCATTGATTCTTTGAAAAATCATCCTTTTAGAATTATTAATGTTCCTAAAAATGGGTTATGTTTTTTCAGCTCGATACTTTTGGGTATTCTGACCATCTGATGTACCAAGCTGCTCTGTCACAGCAAATAAAAAGGGTATTTCATTATCCAATGCGACAAGAATGATTTTCTACTTCGTTGCCAACTTCATGATGCCCCTCACCCATCCCTGTTGCAAGAGGTAACACAATACATATACCCGGTAGTTAATTCTACTGTAGTTGCTCTAGTACTCTATATTTTCAGAGTAGAGAATGGAATAATAAGATGATCAGCTCTCAACAAATAATCACCATTCAGGCAGAAAATGGTTTCCATGGTTACTAGATTTCCCTGAAATGATACCCTCACAACCTTTCTTAGCAGAGTCTCCGAGAAAAGCTCACAATATTGTTCTGAATTTCCTCATGAAAGGACAACCTAGAAGTAATCTATTCTACATGTTGTGGCTTACATTGTAATTAATTTAATTTATTGCTACTTGAAACCAGCCATGAGCAGACTTTCACATCTCACTTTCACTCTTCATGATATTCAAATCAACATGGACCAACATTTCGCAGAAAGTTATGATGAATGGACAATGGTGTACATACAGGGACATATTCATGTAATTCAGTAAACCTACAGAATATATAATGCAAACAATAGAATAAAAGGCCTATACATGTACATGTATGTAATTGTATAGCCTACAGGTACAGTACATGGACATGTACAGTATGACATTAATCAATCAGTGATACCTTTACTGTGGAGCTGTATACCTTGATGACCTGATGGAATATAAAGATAAGGAAAGTACTTGCCACTTCCAAGAAAATCAGACAATAACTATCCTCACTAAAATCATATGAAACCTGAATAAAAATTCAAAAACCTGTAAATATGTTCATTCTTTTATAAATGTAATGCTTCCTGGGAGAGATTTTAATTCTTTAAACATATTTGTCATTGTGACCGTACCATGGACCAGTGATTGCCGGCAAGCAGTAGATGCAGGTTCAAGTTTGCTGGTTCCAAGATTTTTTCTGACTTGTTTTTCAATACAGATCCATCAATCGATCTTATTTACTGGGTGTAAGCCACAAATATGTATAAATGTTAATTCTTATTCTCACAGTGCACTTTTACCAACTTAAAATATTACATTATGTTTTGTTTCCATTGTTTATGCATATTTTTTTCTCCAACTGGCAGTGAAGCAGAAGTACTTCAAGTTCCAGCTAATCATAACACTAATGTGTAATACAAACTGATATTATGTAATACAAATAAAATGTGGTTACTGGTTTTGTTCTCGGAAAAAACACTGTATCCATGGTCAGATTAAATTGGGAAATGTCATATCTTCTCATGTGTATTTTTAGTATGATTACACTCTTTCCAAAATGATTACATTGTAACTCGACATCTAGACTTTCCAGGTTCTTGCGTGGGCATTGTGCAATAGTGTAATAACAACGGTCCTAGGAAATAGCAGAATGTCATGGAATCTTTCCAATTTCATAAATTTAGTGTGTACAATGTAGGCCTCTCTTATCTCTTAACATGTTGAAGAGAGGTGTGATATTAAAATTATCAACTACTGTACTACCAGGAAATCTGGGAGTAGCTTGATAACCTTTGAAATTCAAATCCTGTTCATATCTACATTTGTAGATACATGTACATTGTGTGGCCTGATAATAAAGAAACCCATCTACATACTACATTTCATTTTCGTGAAGATAATTTTAAAAAATTTTTTATCATCATTTCTTTTTCTGCACAACATCAATATTAAACTGAACATGTAAAGCCCACATTGTAGGCCTAGTGGAGGCAGTTGTTGTAGGAAGATTCATTCTATGCCCCATCTGTTGTCTGTCAGCTCAACTTGAAATTAAGATAAAAATGTCAGCAATTCATCATAATCTATACCACAGGGAATATTGAGATATTGCTCTTCAACAAGCCGTATGCTCGACAGCACGATAAGAATGGAGTTTACCGGTCTCAAAAATATGGCCGTATGTAGACCCAGTATAAAAAAGAACTTGACTTCTAGGTTTTTAAGCTGATTGATGACTCATAACAAGCATTGAAAAGAGCGTGGCATTAAAGGAAAGGACCAGTATTGGAAACGCCCCAATTTCAAAAAATGAAATGGAAGCTCTTATTACATGTACCAATCATGTCTAAGAATATGTTTTGACTAATACATGATGATGAAAAATTTGCCGGAAAACCACCTACTAGTTGACATATTTGGTAAATTAGTTCATCTATTGGACTGTGAGAGATAAACGCACGTGTCGTGCACGTGCGCATAGTCCCATATACATTTTTCTGTGTACAGTGCTTGTAAATTTACAAAGACTGGGCCAAATTTTTTATTATTTTGATGATTCAAGAACCTTGCAGTCCACACCAATACCTCTTATATGCTAGATGATCAACCTTTTTTAAACGATTCCACAACGTTTCTTTCACAATGCAATCGCATGACCATAACTGGCCTTTATCTTTAATGCAGAAAGAATAATAATAAAGTAGGCTAAATATTCCTTTAATGCTACACACTGAATATGCATTCTTACCAAAAATGTTTATGGTTTTCTTATCTGCATGTAAAGTGTAGAGCTTAGCCATGAATTTCAATGACAAAAACATGAAGTGAAACTAAGGGCGCGTTTATCTAGGCTTGCCGCTAGATATGTACATATCGAACCCCACTATCGAACCCCACTATCAAACCCCACTATACGATCGTGATTCACGGGATGTCGCGTTTATCTACACTTCACGATTCACGATAAAGGCCTTGTCTCTTCGCAGCTGCTCAGCGCCGTTTGACCCGGGAAGCAGACAGTTTGTTTGAGGTCAACTACACACACATGCTTGTACACAGCACATGGCGCGCACTAGCCTCCGAACCGGAAATTAACCGTGGGAGGTCCGATTTGTATGTGAGGTACAAAAGAGCTTTGCGTTTATCTAGCTCTCAGAAACGTGATTCTGGCTGTATGTCACATTCAAAACGCACCTTTTTGCGTCTTTAGATATGGGCATATCTAAAGACGTTTGAAAAAGGCTTTGCGTTTATCTACAACTAAATTTGCCAGAAAGACGTTTGAGAAACCTGATTCTAGCCGAAAATTTCCTAGATAAACGCAACCTATAATCCATCCTTTCATAAAGTGGAAAATTACATTTTGTTGCAGGTGACCCACTTACAAGAGGAAATAACAATTTCTATTTCTTTGCATACATTATGTTTTCGTTGAATTAATTGTTAAGCAAGAGATCCACTTTAGATTTGCTGGACTACAGTTTGTAAATTGTAAAATGATATTTTTTTGCAGTGATTCTAAATCTTTTGTTTGCTTGTTATATGTCTGGATTTTTTTAAATCACAGCTTTGTCCTTATTTTCTAGAGTCCTTTTTGAAATTTTCTGCGTTAAATCATTGGTCACTCCCATGTATTTTTGCTTTCGCTGCTAGAATTATTGGGTGACATTATTACTCTAAATAGGACCTCCGCTGTACACCGTACTGTAAATCTCCTTGCTCAATTGCATCAGAAACAGGATAAATTTGTGACAGGACGCAATTGATCAAATTTGTTTAAGTGTCCAATTTGAAATCTTGTTACTTACAATCAATCAATCATTGAAATACACGTGTAACCTTTTCGATTGCATTAAATCTAATGCAAGGTCGGTATCAATCGTGTGTGGCTGGATTACTATCATTTCACAAGTATTAGCCTAAATGCTCAATTGATTAGTTTCAGATTCAACCAGTACGTGCTTCAGTGTTCATATATTACAATACAAATGAATGACCCTACAAACAATCTTCACCAGACACATGCTTGCAATACTGCATTGATTTTTCTTTCTTCTCTTCTCAGTACATGAATTTCCATATTTTCATATGCCCTGTACACCAGAGTCCTACTGATAAAAATGTTTATGTTGTAACAAAATGCTTGTCAACTCTACATGAAAATACTAATATCATACACCTGTTCATGTGGGAATCAATTTACCTGTCACTATACATGTATAGTACAAGTACACTGTATATGGAATAAAATGTTAAATCATCATTGCAGGGAGAAAATTCCCTAAATGTGAACAATAACCTACAGTCCGTCAGATTTACACAAATATCACATAAAAGTTGATGTACATTTGTATTACTTGGAAATTTTACAAAAGCAAGCTCCTTTGTCCATACACATCTCCATAATGTATACATCTGAAATGTAGATTTATGGTTGTGTATGCGATGTGTGTCATTTATCATGACTCAGCAATTTTAACTGGGTGGCTGGGTAAGAAGTGGCTGAATCACAGATTCTACCTCAATTACTGATAAAGACTGGTGTGTGGTTGTGTCATCTAGCATGAAATATGTGGCCCTTTGATTGATTAAATACTTTAACACTGATGGAGATGGCTTTCGTGTTAATATTTCAAAAAAGTATCCTAGTATTTATAAACATACATCAATTTCTTTCTTTATTTCAATAAAAGGAATTCACTTCCTCTTCTACATGTACATGTACTGTACATGTAAATACTATGTAGTAAATACATTTCTACAATTGCCACTTACTTCTCATGACTGCTTCTTCTGTCAAATAATTGGCAAGAAACTAAAACCTTTTCATCTCAGATTCTTATTCTCTCTCTCTTTATATATCTCTTCTGTTCCCTTCTCATTTCTTCTCTTCTCTTCTCTTCTCTTCTCTTCTCTTCTCTTCTCTCCATCTCTCTCTGTATCCGTCGGCTAAAATATTTGTCGTCAGAAAAATATAGCTCATTGATTGATCATTCAATGCAGACTTTTTATCCAAAATAATAAAAATATTATTGCCTCTGTGAAAAAGGAAATTGAAGCAGGTGCCTGTCACAGCCATAGCTGTCGGATTTCAAAGCCTTTCTCTCTCACTTTCTCTTTTGAAAGAACGAAGACAATCACATTCGATGAAATTATAAAAGGCTCTTCTCTCGAAAGACAGAAGACCATCACATTCAATATTGAAAAGGGTTACTAAATACATGTATGTGCTAGAATGGATTCATCTGGCAAGCCATATTTGTGATGAGACAAGATTTAATGAAATTATAAAAAAAAGGTTCTTCTCGAAAAAAGAAAGAAGACCATCACATTCAATATTGAAAAGGGTTACGCAATATGTGCTAGAATGGATTCATCTGGCAAGCCATACATGTATGTGTGATGAGACGAGATTTGATGAAATTATAAAAGAAGGCTCTTCTTGTAAGCCTCCAACATACAACTTCCATCGCTTTACAATACAACTTTGATATCTTCTCAGAACCAGCAAATCATCTTGTTTGGAGCCTAAAGGGTCTTAACTCTGTGATAAAAAGTATACAAGTTAATAACTTAATACCTGTTGTGGCTCCAAAGTGACAAAGTTAGCCAATAAGAAAGTAATAAGGATGGTGCCTGTACACTGTGAATTGCCCCAAATCAATCACATCCCCCATGCACGTACCAAAAAAAAAAAAAAAATTCATCTTCCAATCATTCCTCTCATCAGCTACCGAAATGAACGATTCTGCCCAATAAAATCTTACAAAACATTGAACTTACCATTCCATGACGACTAGAAGACATCTTTGGCCATTGTACATATTTTCATAGATGTC
>BEXV01000710.1:118598-128684 GCA_003118195.1 Hemicentrotus pulcherrimus
TCACTTCCTTATTCCTTGCCCGATTTTGTTCAAATTTTCACTGATATTTTTTTAATATCTTAAACTTTACAATAAAAGTAACTTAGTATGAAGGTTTTGGTTTCCTTTAATATTCAATGTTACAAACAGATAAATTGGATCACTGTGCATACATGTGCGTTCTCTCCAAGACACATTATTTAAATGACTGATCTTGGGCAAAGATAACTCATGACACTTCAAACTAGTTTAAAGATGAATTTTTAATGTATAATTTGTAAAAGTAATTTTGGGAGCCATATTTTTCTACCCTTCATAATTGTCTGAGATGGTTCTGTTTGAATAACTGAACATTATTTATAACGAAGAACATGTACATTGAAAGGTCCCTATACACCTAAAGTATATGATGTCCTACTTTTATCCCCCCCCCCCAAAAAAAATGTGTACCGGTATGTACATGTAAACTTATGGAGGCTGAAACCTGGAACTCAGCTTTTCTTAAAGTTTGTTAACTTTGGTCATGAATGAGGACATCACAATAGAAGCTATCTATTCAATATTCCAAGGGTTCACACACATTTCACAGAATATCCAACCTGTTTGATTTCATCTAAATGTATTCACAACCATGAGAATATATGCAACTCAACAATACACAAATATCTTCAAAAGACCTCTAAAAATCTGTATTCACAGTTCACACTGTATAGAGACTGAGAAAAGTCAACTTTGTGTCTACATGTATGACATAAACATGTACAGAATAGGCTATGAACCTCTGGTAGCCATTGGCAAAGAAGGATCCCCTTACTTTAAAGACATAATTTGTTATTATTTTTTAAATATTTGCTCTAAATATCATCAGAAACCATCAAAATATCTCTTGCATGTATGACCTTTGATACAAGTACAAGTACACATGAATAATAGGAGACAACATGTAAAGGGTCCGTTCCGGTTTCCTTTCTCTAAACCAGATAACACTATAGCTTCTAATCTTCAAATCCCTTTAAGTTCAACTTCCTCCTTGTCTCACCCTTCATTTCCTTAAACTACATACATGTATATAAGGCTTCTAAAATACCTTCCTCAAAGTTCAAATCCTACTAGGCCCGTCTTCACTATCTCGAGATTGCCAAATATCCAGCTATTTTGAACTATCCCGATCGAAAGCTATCCAGCTATTTGTGTCTTCATTAGACCGAAGTGGCAAATTAGCTGGATAGTTGGTCAGGATAATATCCCAAGATATCTCAGTCTAATTTGCAAAATATCCCACTATCTGAACTAGCGGGATAGTTTGCGACCGTCTTCATTAAAAAAGTACAGAGTAAAATATCCCGATCCCATCATGCACAACGATTTCCGGTTCGCACATGCGATCTATACCGCTCAGCGCGCTAGTACAACCACTGACCTCGAGTAAACACAGAAAACCGCAAACTAGACCGAGATATCTTGGGATATTATCCCGACCAACTATCCAGCTACATGTAATTTGCTACTTCAGTCTAGTGAAGACGCAAATAGCTGGATAGCTTTCGATCGAGATAGTTCAAAATAGCTGGATATTTGGCAATCTCGAGATAGTGCAGACACGCCTACTGTGTCTTTCTTTGCATACTAATCCTGCATACCAATCACAACTGAGGAATATCAATGATGATTAGGCCGCTCTTTGCTGGCAAAGTAGCAAACCCACAACTCCTCAAATTGTATAATTTGCTTGACATTCTGTCTGCAAATCTTGGAGTAATTCTACCATTTTAAAAATTTTGTTTCTAAAAAAGTTACACATTCTGTTTTTCAGGGTTCTTACCTGTAACTTCTCACTAAATAATGTTAACTACCGGTAATAGTAGGAAAATTTAATGGAATAACCAGCAACCAGAAAAATGCATGAGGGAGAGGGGGTGGGAGCAGTTCCCCTGGAGCTATCAGATGTAACTCGCGAAGCACCCAAGCCAACATTATGCAATTCCTCTTGTAAAGTTCTACTGCAGCCTCGATGACTCTCTGCAGGCTATGGAAAGAATCCTCATTTAAATGCCATTAACTTCTTGCCAGATTCTCAGATCCACCTCAAAATTCAATAATTATTGATCCCTTCTTCTTGCACATGTTCAAGATATCAATCTTTACCCGTGGCACTCCACACCAAGGTTAACAACATATGAAATCGCTCTTGGTTCTGTTGCATCTCAAATTAAATTCGTGAAGAAAAAATTGCTACCTTTTGACACCATGCAATGCTGCTAGGGCCTTTAGGGGTTCAGTCAACCACTGTACATGTAAATGTACATGTACAATGTAACACAGATTAGACCAACAGCAATATTAATGTATACCAGTATATATCATTGGTAGCAAATATAAAAGTTTTGCTTACATGTACATGTGTTACTTTGTGTAAATTTATGAGCATAACCCATTCAAGATATACAATTTACAAGAGTTCCCCCATATAATATCATTCCCTTAAAAAAAAATGCAATGACTTGTACTTCCAACATGCACATTGTACATGTACCTGTGCAATAGTACTGGTGTTATTAACTTGCACTCTGATCTCCATAACCCCAAATCAATCAGTTACAGACATCTACACTTGAGCAAACAATTAACTTATCAAACTCAACCTGCTTTTCTTTTCTTCGGATCAGTGAAGTCCACGTGATACATCTGTGATATGATTGTGTAAACCAGTATTCTTTACCATTAGTAATACCTACATGTACAATGTACAGTGCATGTATTTTACAGCTTACCGGTATAAAGCAGTCTACACTGAAAAGCGGATGCACTTTGCCTAGTGAGTCAATAAAGGCACTAATAATGTATACCAGTAAAGCTCTTCATCAGCTTGGTATGAAAGTAAACCCATGGTACAAGTGTATGATGTAAGTACCGTATGCTAGAATTACATGTATGAACCTCATTAAAACCATACATACTGAGAGTAATATACATTGCACATTTAATAGTCCTAACATTTAAACTCTAATTGTGTCTTCAAGTTCCAAATATATTCAATTGTTTACAGCATTACACACATTAGTAAGGTCTTTGGTAATGGCAAACTTAATCTTTCATGCACTTCAAAGTGAATGTACTGTACACATACACTGAAAATGTATGTACATGTACATGTAACATTTTAAAACAAAGAAGATCTTGTCATTTTCCTGAAATGCAAAGCTGGTTCATGATGATTGATGCTGCATTTACAGTACATGTACATTTACATCATGTGCTTGTACAACTGTAGATGTCATGGAATCATATTTGTATTGAGATGAACAATGGAAAATTGTATATTTGGTTTTAAAAAATGACGGTAATATGCTTTACAGCCTAAAAACTGTACATCTCTCACACTCACACAAAAATTTAGCCAGACTCAGAAAGGTATAGTTTTTTAATTAACTCAAATATGCCTGGTGTACAGTACAGAAAATGACATTTCTGGTTTTATCGCATCATCCGGTTCTAAATTTCTACCTCAGAAAACTTATTAAATTTCAATGTCTTTATTCCCTTTATAAATATAAATAAGTGTTTGCTACTAAATAACCATTTTAAGCTCTGTAAGTAAAGTGCATGCAATTAAACTCTTGCACATTGTTTGCATAGTGTGATGCAAGTCACTTGAGAAGAGCAAGGCAAACATTATTCCAACTCAGAAAACAATCAAGATCTGGGACAGCATCAGGAGCTCTCATCCCTTGTCTCGCTCTTCTCATCCTCCTCCAGATTCCTACTCCTACAAGCTTCCATGTTTCACTTTACGACTCTCATCCCATGAGCCTTGAAAGAAACCGGTGTGTAATCAAGTTTGGTACAACTCTTTCAAATGATGGGATAAATATAGTCTGTGGTGCTAGGCTTCACATACAACTGAAATGGCAAATAAAACCGAGACAACTCTGACAAGAATGATCCTACATGTATATGTACATCAGTGTCCATATAATGTACATGTACAACCTGTACAGTGTACATGTACATGTACACACTGTCCATCCACGTAAAGACGATAGTAACAACACCGGATGTTGTTGTGTTTCTTAATTCACGTTGATCAAAAAGATTTCACATTGTGTCAAAACTCAAAACTGTCAAACCATTACAGAAATTTAACAATTATGACAAGATTGGTATTGCTGGAAAATGACCATAACACAAAGTGTAATGTCCAAATAATCGAAAGCCAATCTGGAATTCGTACTGTACATGTAAGTGTACATGTACATGTAGGTGGAGGACAGACTCACTACAGTGCAGTTTTGAAAGATTGCCAAAACTTGATGGATGAGAGAAAAGTTCAGAAAAGACAATTGCACCATTTTCCTTTCAAATACATGTAGGACTATCGATTTCAAAATATCAATATTATGCTTGCAATGAATCTCCTGATTTTCAACTACCAGTATAGGAGTCGCATTAAGTTTCAAATCATATCCTTGTATTTGGAGATGCCCATCAATTACTCACTGTACCATGATTAGACAGGCCATTTGCACTATTGCAGGTTCTGCTTTTATAACTGAAAAGCCTTCCATGTTATAAGTTCAAATGATTTGTTTACAATGTTCTTCATGTGACCTACAGTAACATCTGCATTCAAATATCTGAGTATTAACTTGGGATTCTTGATTCTTTAATTTCAATATTGCGAGAGGAGACTCCACCACCAGACTACATGTAATCTGAGTTATAAACCGCTGAGAGATGCACCCTGGCATTTGCAATTTTGGTATCAAACGGGATATTAAACTTGGGTTGGACTGTGATCATAGGAGAAGGAGGAGTAGAGCAGAAAGCAATCAAAACAGCATGGATGAACAAGCTAATCATTTTCTTCCCAAGGGCAATGTGCTCATATGCGCTAAGTACATGTAGCTCACTGCTACTGCTGGTATCCAGGCAGATTTAAAACGCAAAGTTTAATAACCAGACATCAAGCCCAGAGGATTGGTAGAAAGTACTGTACGGGGTAATGTGAGCACAGTGAGCTGCCTCTACATGTAGGTGAATCTGGAATCTGCACAATGTACATGGAACATTGTGTCATGCATGCCTGCCTCAAATGAGAAAGTGTTGTAAGACTTGCAACCCTGTCGACTACCAAGTTTATACGCTTAATACAGGAATTAACAGGATTCTGTGGGCAATATCTTATTAAATTGCATGTACACAATAACATTTTGTAATTCTTTTTATTTTTTAATTAGTCATGCAATGGGTTTACATTCTGTATTTACATGTAAATGAACTAGGCCTTACACTTAAATGTAGTCCAAAATCCCTACTGTTCATTTTCAACCACTCAAATACAGCAATACATATGTACTTATGTACGCTGGACATTCATTGTGTTTACATGCACATCATCACTACATGTACAGTAAACAGGAAAATATCTCTGTGAAATTTCCCTGGTCTTAACTTGATAAGCCAACATTGGGTTTAACTTTAGTGCTACTACTGTGTACATGTACATGTTCACCAATTTAATACAGAAATTGGAGCATAGCTTTCCAGGATGCATATTTAGATATATTACAAACATATTTAATTTCTACTTTGCACTAAAATGACTACATTTGTAGATGTGACCAAATTTGCTCAGATATCACATTGTTATGAGAACTAGAAGCGAGAACATTCTTCATTGCTAAAGAGGTTCCATACATACATGTACAACATGTACATGTACATGTACATAATGGAATACAAGTACCGGTAAAACATTGTACTACAAGGAAATATAAATTTTTTCATTAAACACAGGAGCAAACACTTGAGAGTGAAGGTAAATTTTACATTCCAATGAAGTGTTCACGCATTAGTTTCAGCATACACTGTAGGTCACATTCTCTTGAGACCCAATCATATTTTTTTTTTTTAAGTCAGGGCCATAAAAGATACAGCTGATAGAATTTATTAATTGATCATATTTTAAATAAAATACGGTATATATATAACACAATTCTTTACCGGTATGTTGTGACTTTTTCACATATATAATAAATCTTTGTACAGTGTATTTATTAAACAAAGATGAACAGCCTTAAGAGGTACATGTAACAGCTTCCGTCAGAAAGTGGTTGCGTCCTAGAATAGTCTTCCTTATCTGTTATCTTCAGCCGCACAATCACTCACCTCTTTTATAACAGTTTGCACAAACACTGGTCTTCCCAAAACCAAATTCTTCCGTAACACGTATTCACCCACCATGCAATTTTTAGGTTTAAAGAACAAGTACCACTTGATGAAACAACCGGAAGTTTTTAACAGGATTACCTCTCACTTCTGTACACTGATGCTGATAATAATATATACTTGCGTTAAATATTGACAGGACATGTTATAGTTTTACACTACCGGTATTTAAAGAATGATTTTTATGATCATACATTGTACATGTACAGTACATTGCACTAGTTTCCAATTCCAATGCATCTTATGTACAAGTTTGACCCCTGTTCATTTACTGAATATGCTAATTTTTTTTGTGTTAGTATTAACCTTCGAAATCCAAAGCACAAATTTTGGAAAATAAGCTAGATGCTAATGTTTACAGCCGTGAAAGTTTAAACTACAACTCATTTTATATTTAATATTTATATTCATATTTTGAAAATGTAAAGCACGAACACTTGGGATGTTGGGTAGTTATTGTAGATTTTGCAGATATGATACTCATATCATACTTCAAATTATACAATAAATGTAAAATTTATTGAACTCCCCCCCCCCCCCCCCCCCCCCCNACTCCCAGGCTTACAGGCAAATACTTGGACGCCATGTTTTTTTTTTTGTTTTGTTTTTTGTTGCCACCACCATACTACAGGAGAAGATCCGTCGATCCCGCGATTTTACTTGAATTCGCAGTTGAAGGCGCCGATGTAACAATATCAATAATAGTAAACAATGCTGTTTTTAAAACCAAAGATGACAGAATAATCCAATCCATTTTCCTCCAAGTCCAAACAGAAATCCAGACAATTGGTCCCAGTTCCCGAGTGGTGAGTGAGCTGACAGTGATTGTGCTGGAAAACATTTTTACCCAGAAAACAATGCCGGCGCTGCCTTCCGGGCACGGGTTAGCGTCGGTCTGGACAGTGCCAGGCGCAGGCAAAAAAAAAAATGGCGGCCGAGTATTCAAGTACGAAAAATCATCCTCAATAAACCAGTGCGAGTACTTGAGTATACAAGTACTCGTCACAGCCTTAGTAAATACATGTAGACAGATATATGTTACATTTACAACTAGATTTTAGATTATATTAAATCCACACAACTGGTCAACCAGCCAAGGCATTGGTAACAAAATATTACTTTATTGTACTAATTTAATATTGAATAATAGACATGGAAGGTAAACATTGTTCAACTTGTATTTTTAAAAATTATTAAAAGAGGAAGAAGTAGAGGAGGAAGAAGTAGAGGAGGAGGAGGAGGAGGAGGAGGAGTAAGGAGAGGAGAACAGACGACAGACCCGACTCTTGTCTAGCGCCGAGTCTTGTAGTACAACTACAACAAGTCATGAGAGCGAGAGAGACTAAATTTTTTAAAGTTTGATATTTACCTTCAGGGCAAACTTTTCCTTTGACTTCTTGTCTATACATTCAAGCACTTTTCCATTGATACCGAGTCCAAGAACCTTCTTTGATATTTCATAGTCTGTGTTGAGAGAATGCCTCTTTGGTGTGTACGACATGTTTTTAGCTGGGACTGTAGACTGACCTTCACCCTTTTGCTTCTCGGTGTTGGCGTCTGAAGGCCCCTTGAATTTTCCTTTGAATTTCTGAAATAAATCCATCATGAATTGAGATATGTCACTAATGTAATGAAATACTGCCTAGTATTACAAAATAGATCCTTTCAGTAGTACGACTCGAGAATTTCCACGCTTTTTCCTCTTTTGTTTTCTGGAGGTGAGCTTCTTCGCACTGCTACAGCGCGTCGTTTAACAATCACCGGGCTGAATGCCCATAGGGAACAGATCCGTTGCCGGCTTGCGATCTCGAAAATCAGAGAGATGTACTCCAACTTGAAGTGCTTTAATAGGACAATCAAGATGTCACAAAGTAGAATGTATATCCCTATTCTTTCGCTGAAATATCAATCAGTAATCCTACAGTAGATTTCAGCATATTCTAAAAGCTGTTCATCCACAAATTAATGTTTTAATGACAGATACACCATTCGTATATCCTAACTCGTTGCGGACCCTTGATGCATGTAATGCACGCATTTCGGATTTGGATCGGCTTTATCTTTGTGTGTGACGTGCACGCGCTGCGAGAGCGAGCACGCAAAAGCTACTAGCTAGCTAGCTATAAAGCGCAGCGTTTTGCATTGCAACGTTTCGTTTCTGGACGTGGAATGCGCTACGCAATCATGAAGCAATAATGAGTCCTGTGTATATATTGTATCGACAGTTCAAAGATCACTTTTAAAATGGCAGAGTATTTTCTAAATCAATAATTTACACACGATCAGAAATGCAGCTTGCCTACATTAGAGAAAAAATATGGCAAAGATAGAGATGTTCGTGAATACAATAAATGCAACATCTTGGAGAGTATTTTCACAGAAATGAATCATGACTCAACAATTCTGTATGGGGCAAGGGTTTATATGGGAGAATGACATCATACACACAAGTATTATTCCATTACAAATGGGATCCGTATACACCATAGCACCGGCATATCAACGAGTTAGAATAGACTCCCTCCCTCCCCGTGTTGAAGGTACAATAAAATTCATTACACATCTTTTACAAAAAAATAGCAATCTCCCACCCTTTGAGCATGGAGCTTCACATGTAATTTAGATAGTATTATGCTTTATGAAGCCACCGTTAAGAAGTATTTTAGTTGATGTTATGGCGTGAATATATTGCCGGACATATAGAACCAAAAAATATACGGAAATAACCTGTGTCAATACACGGTCGCACTATGACAGGACGTCCTACTGTAGTAATATACAGTGGTATGGGGAGGTATATATCGATTTATGAGGGATAAGCGTTTTATCTGGACAGCTGACAGCAACAAGATAACATGTAGGGGTGGTTAAATAGGCAGGTGTTATAAATTAATCTCAGAAAGCATGCATATCAAGTATCCTACCTTTTTAAGACAGATTGCCTAACAGACTTCCAGCAGTGTTAGCGCGCGTATGTCGCACAGTGCAGCGAGCGCAATGCGGAAGGGAACGGTACGGGAGCATAGAGTTTGCTTATGGTTCATTCCAAGGTATAGGATAATTGACTCCTTTGGGAATCACTCTGCAAAATATAACACCCCTGAACTATTCTGAACCAGATGGGAGGGGTCCAGTTGAATAGATCATGACCTCAAACGGCTGGATCTGGAGGGGACGTTTATCATAGTGTTCGATTGGCAGTCACCTCACAAATACGAGTTTAATTAGTGTCTCGTTTTGAGGTCGCAGGTCACCTTTTAGCACCAATAAATTTATAATTTTTGACAGGTGCATTCAGAATATCTTTATCGAGTTATTATTATGGAGTTATCATTATCTCATATCCGAATTCATTATATCATAGTTTAGCCTAATTCATAATTTTCTTAATGTTGAAATACTTTATAAATCATAAATTTCACGGAAAATATGACGTTAATTTTCCATGCTCCGCGATCCGATACTACTGGACTTCCCCTTCTATAAACCGAAGACCTTGTTGACATTAAATATAAACGATCATGAAAGAGGAGATGGCAGCCCCTGCCCTTACGCATATGGAAAGACCATAATAGAAGATGGGTGTGTGAAGTGGGAGAATATTTAGTGAACACCTGTACTAGCCCAAATATTGAATTTTAAACTAACTATCGACTGCATGTGGATTACTATAGAGAGGCATATGATTAAACTCTCTTTGGAGCACAAATTATTGGCGAAGGTTCTCGACTTTCATACGATAGGTTTTGGGTTCGAGTCTAAAGCTCGCGATACGGTGCTGGCACCCGGTGTTTTACCTACATTTTCCCCCTCGTGCCTAAAATGGTAATTCAGGGGGTAATAATATTTGCACATTGCAGGACCCACGGGAAGAGTGTT
>BEXV01000710.1:167985-185059 GCA_003118195.1 Hemicentrotus pulcherrimus
AAAAAAAAAAAAAATGTAAGGTGGAACTCAGCTTTAACAGGAAAAACAATTCTTCAAAAAAAGATAGAGGTATACTTTTAATAATGACTTACATAGACTACATAACAATCTTTCTATTGTCATACGACAAATCACCTAAAAGTTCAAACTGTATGAGTAAAGCTACAACCTTTACATTATTATATAATACCAGTCTCTCATAACATGGCTGTAAACTAATGTCTGTAGGCCAAAATCAGACAATTCTGACTGTTGTTATTGCTTGACCTTTGACATCTTACCTCATAACCAGGTCATGTTCCTTGATGCATTTGCTGAGTAATTCTGGATGCATGTCAACATTAAGATAGAGGGCACCTGTGTTAGGGTAGCGACCTGCTAGACTCTCGGCAACTTCCTTCGTATCGGAAGCTATAAAACAAAATACACACAGACATAATAGCAATAATTAGCGCTTTACAGATATACTATTACCCAAATCATTGGATTCAATACCTGCCCCACACATTGTGTGCACAATCTCCACTCCCTGGGGAGCATCACTTGACGCTAGAAAACTGTTTGATCAACAATGAGTGTCGCATCCTACCCGAGTAGCAAGTGCAGGATATTAGTGCAGGCCGTGTCGGGATTCAAATCCTCAACCTTCGCATCTCCAGTCAAGCGCCTTAAAACACTCGACCACGACACTCCTACATGTACATAGAGAGCATCTGTGTTAGAGTAATGATCAACTAACTAAATTTTCAGTGGCATATAGATCATTGTTAATATCTGGAGAAGATGAATTTTTCCATCTCAAGAATTGACAGATTCTAGGACACACTAGAGGTATTCTCCGCATTAGAGAGGCAAGAAACGAGCAGGACATGGATTGCATACTAAGGTAATGGCTCTCCAGTTCAAAGACAATGCTCCAAGAGATATTTGGTTCAAACAAGTTTTGTAAAATTCTCTCCTCCTTGAAGTTGGATTTTTGATCTTCTGAAATGTTATCTCTATACCGGTATTTACCAACATTGGTGCATTTTTATGGAACAGAACTTTGTAACTGCAAACAATTACTGTATTAATTAAATTGATAAAAACATTGAGCATTATAAAGTAAATCAGATGGTAAATTTTATGAGGACATGAATTTTTTTTTGACATTCAATGAAATGAAAAAGAAATTTATTGAATGATTTAAAATTTCTAAAATCTTATTTCTTTTTTGACGTTTTTGTATGATCCATCCTCCAATGAAATGTATATTAAGAATATACAAGAAAACCTACTCTGTGTATGCAGACTTTGGCACTTTGTTTTCTGTCAATTGATGGATTGGTACTAGAAATGTATAGTTTAAAACTATTTTTCTTTGTATATTTTAATTCTGAATTGATTTGATTTATTAAGGATTATTCGATTAAAAACACATTTGCAGTTCTACAAAATGAATTGCATTTTTTAAAACAATAGCTGAGATTGAAAAATTTACGTACATATAAATAAATAGTAAATGTAAATTGATACTACAATGATAAATAATCAATACAATTTTTAACTAATGTAGTTAACATTAGTGAAAATTATAAATACAATATGAGTGTCTTTGGGTAAGTTATTAGTGAGTTTTCGCAATCAGCGACGCGGCCTTCTACAACGCTTATCTTAAAGGGGGGTCGCACTCAGAGCAAAAATTTATGCGTAGCATCCAAACTTAGGATGGTATTCAGCCGAATTAGCGTCAGGATTCGAGCTAGTATGGGGGGCTTTGATCAGCTAATCAGAGCACTTGTTTACTTTCACATGGGCAAATGAGCAGTACAACTTTTCTGACGTCACGCAAGCGCGGAAACTCCCGCTTATTCAGAGTTGTAAAACTGTAAATAGATGCACGGGTGAGTACAGAGACGGTCACAGCTCATTTAAATACTTGCGTCGCTGTGCGAAAACTTGCTATTTATGGCTATGCTGGGACAGGTCCATTCCTATCAAACCTGCCTACGAGATTCAAAGCAGAATCAAAAGGTAATTATTTATTATATGTTTCATGATGATTTAAATTCCAGAGGAAAGATTACACCAGTAAAGAATACTTTTCATCAATATTTGAAGATTAAAAAAAAGATAAAAAGGGTAAAGACATTATAAGATTACCAAATTACAAGGGAAGAAAAAAATTATCCATTCTTGCAAAGAAAAAAGGGAATGGAACAGTAGATGATATTAACAGCAGAGAAAAACATTGAAATAAGGTGAGCCCCAAATCTATTTATTAGATATCCTGCTAGTAAAACAATAGACATAGCTAATAATAATACAGTAACTTAGTATCACCAATAATAAAGACCGGGTATGGGAAAATAAATATAAAATAAATTTAGTTACAAATATAAAATAGGTTCTCTATATTATTAACAGAAGAATGACTGTACTTTTCATTAAAGGGATAGACCGGTTGTGGTAAAATTGCATTCAGAGGTTTGGATGGCAATACTTCAACCTAAATTCACAATAAAGCAGAAATATATGCCCAAATGTTCAATGTTGAAGTTCATTTGCGCTATCTATCCAGGCCGGATCGATATCATAATTTACCAAATATATCAATTAGTAGGCAGTTTCCCGGCAAAATTTGTATCATCACGTATTAGTCAAGACATATTCTTTCACATAATTGGTAATAAGAGCTTCCATTTCATTTTTTGAGAGGGGGGGGGGGCATTTCCAAAACTGGTCTATATATTTAGTGTCATGCTTTATATTTTCTTCTTTTAGAAAAAAGGCAATTAGTATCTCAACAAAAATTAATTGTATACAAAATAAACTTATAAATGATTAAATACAAACAGGGGAAAAGATGAGAGAACTACTGGTAAAATGAAAAGCAGAAAGAAATAAGTTAAATTAATATAGAAATTGTTAAATTCTAAATTCCTTGCTATAATGCCAATACAATTTACCAGTGCCCCTCGGAATTGTCACTTTGTGACGAAATCTCCAAGCACTATAAATGAATATTTCTTTTTCACAAAGTGACAGTTGAATTGAAGGAAAATGTATTCTCTATGTGCAAAATGTTCACATACTCAAAACGTTCAACTTATTAAAAAATCCTAAATTCTATTCATCCTCCATAGCGATAAATACAAGGAATTAGAATGAAAACACGCTTCATTTTCTATGATTTTTTTTTTCTTTTCTTGAACCATGCACGTATCTGTCAATTTGTGAAAAGAGGGTACAACGATATACAAACCTTTAGTGGCTTCCTTCATATCATAAGCTAAAAAATACATAGAAACAGGAAAACCACCTGAGTTGGGGTATCAACTTTCTAGACCTACAGCGACTTCCTTCATACCAGGACCCCAAGTCCTCCAGTTAATCTATCTCTTATGTACAGTCACAGTATAAATTTCAGCTTAATTTACTGGTGGTTATTCTTATTTTTTTTTCTTAATGTTTTTACTTGATCAAAGTGCAATAAATTGTAATACAGAAAGGCCATGGAGACCATGTAAGACCATGAATGCGAAAGTTATTGTGGTTTGATTAGCAGGTGGCGCCTGTAAAATGGCGACTGGCTGGAATGCTCCCCAGGGATTAGAGATTGTGCACACAGTGTGTTTGGTCAAGCATTGAATCCAATGACCGGGGTAATTTTATATCTGTAAAGCGCTTAGAGACATTTGTATTAAGCGCTATATAAGCAAATATTATTACTTATGCACTTTTCCTACTATGTATTATATCTCGATGTAACCCACTGAATTTTATTATCTGTAAACAATTATTTTACATGGCGAATGAATAAAACAAACAAACAAACAAGGCAGGAAAGAGGAAGACCTAGCATAAAAAAAGAGGCAAAGAGAGGCAAAGATGGGATAAATTGTGAGGAAATTAAAAGAAAAGAAAAGGGAGAAAAGAAGCACAATACACTGGTCTACAAAGAATATGACTCACCTATAGTACAGGCTAGACTGTTGTCCCTGGTAAGGTAATCAATGACAGGGGGTACCATCATGCCGGAGCCTAAGACGAGAACCTTCTTCTCTGCTGTAGCCATGTCTATTGGGATTCTCCTGTAGGTCATATATAGATAACAATCAATACAGTTAGCTACTAGTGTCTAGTCGCATCCATTCAAAGTGATAATGCATATGATATTTCGAGACAAAGAAAAAAATTGCACGTGCTAACTCAAGGATGAAGGGAACATTCACTTCTGGAAGCAGAGAGGAAACTTGAAAGATCTTGCGGAATAAAGTTTCCAGATCTTGCCAAATAAATTTTACATAAGAGTACTGAAAGATACACGGCCAAATGCATTTTGAAATATGTCCATGACTTCTGATAAAATTAAGCTCAAAGCTCAACTTTTGTCTATGCCTTTAATAGCTCATTGCTAGGAATCTTGCAAAGGCTTATAGAATATGTGCATGCACCCACACGATTGCATCTTGAGTTTGCTATCTATAAAATCCTTGTACATTGTAGAAACACCACAAGTTTTGTTAGCACAACATGTGATCTACATCTGGACCCCGTCTTATAGAGAGTTGCGATTGGTCCAAATCATTTGGAAGTCCTGTAATCAATTTCAAGTTTGCAGTCCCCTATCTCTTATGTATATAGTTGCGATTGATATCAACTTTTCACAAGACACGGCCCTGGCATCATAAATACGTGGAGAAGGCTTGATGCTGATACCGACATTCTTAAAGATAAAGTTGAGTTCTGGTCATGCGATTGCATTTTGAAAGAAAAGTTGTGGAATCTATCAGAAAAGGTTGATCATTTAACATATAAGTATTGGTGTGTACTGCAAGGTTCTGGAATCATCAAAATGATAAGGAATTTGGCCCAGTCTTGGTAAAGTTACAAGCACTGTACACAGAAAGATGTATATGGGACTACACGAACATGTGGCATAAAAATCTGCCCCGATTGTTATGATGTTACATGCCATATTTAGAACATTAAGGCATTTGAAGAGCCATGCTTTTCATTTTCAGGGAACATTTTTCATCTGATGTTCTTCCACCCTTGCATAATACAATGATAACGCTCACAAATTATTTTTCACCTCTTCCCAGAACTGGACCTGCTCTTTAAATGCTGTATAAGGAAAATCTGTATCATAGGAAGCATCTCATTCTCATAAAATTAATAAATTTCACTCAGAAATGTGATACATACAGTCAAGGATACAATATCAGACCAAGACAGGTGTGGGTGATGTAAGAGGGTGGGTATACTTACGGGTCAATCTTATCCCTCAGAGCTTGGATGTACTGGTAGCCTTGCGTTAGTTTTCCATTGGAACATATGATGGCCTGGTGAGGTTTAGATTTACATTGCAATAATAAGGTATCACAGGAGTGCATTAGATTTCAAGCAAGACTGGGAAATGCTATTAGGCATTAGACTAGCTAACAAATGAAAGAAAAAAAATCCCTCAGAGATTGGATGTATTATAGTAGCCTTTCATCAGTTTGCCATTGGAACATATGATAGCATGATGAGGTCAAGATTTATATTGTAATTACAGAAAGGTATCAAAAGAGTGCATTAGATTGCAAGCAAGACTGATAATTACACTAGCTAACAAATGACAAACCGATAAAAATAATGATTTCAAAAATAAAAGCGTAAACATTCTTCCTTTTACCTAGTCTATTCTGTTTTTGCTATGCATACCTGGCAATCAATCTGGAATATCATAAGAAAAAATATTGATTTATAAAGGTTTTTTTTCTTTCGCTGGGTATTTCAATTCAATTGATGAAGGATTGTGTGTATGGGGGCCCCCTGTTACAATTTCAAAATTCAGGGACCTGTTTCATAAAACTAGTCATTCATAACAAGTTACAATAACTTTTATAAGCTACTGAAATGGTGGCATATGTTTGGCTGAGAGCAAATTTGTCATAGAAATTTAGCATTTGTTATTGAAAGCAAGTTTTATGAAACAGGGCCCAGGTGCCTGTCGGTATCAAGCCCTAGATATAGGAAATTAAATCAGACTTACATCATTTACAACTCTTGTGAAGTTCTCTTCTTCAATAGGCTTGGTAGCATCAGATGTCAACTGAATAAACATGAAGATTGAAACAAAATTTGTTTTGACTATAAATTCAGGCATAAAGGAAGGTAACAAACAAAATCCCCAAGACTGACAGAGTGATTTTATAGACATCACTCAACAACCCATCATTGAAGTATCATAGCCTTAATGCTTGCTCAGATATGATGCAGTAAAAGCTTTATTTATCTGGTGAGCACACACATGAGCATTGGGTTTATCGTCAGAATTAACGCCTACTGGGCATGCGCAGAAGTCGTGACTAAAGTTAAGAACGACTTCGTAGTTAAACAGGACTTTAACAGAACTTAAACAGTTGTTTAGATAGACGCCACTTAGACACGACTTCAGAATACAAAATTTAGTTAGACAGGACTTAGATGCGACCTCGCATTTAAGTAGCGTCTAACTAAACAGTTGTTTAACTGACTAAGTTAGACACGACTTCAGAATACGGGCATATGTCATCATAAAAAAATGCTGCGGTTTAACAAGCATTCAATGTCATTTATAGGCAAATAAATCTTGAACAAAAACAGGTTATGAAGAGCATAATGATTTGCATCATGATAACAATTAAATTTGTGGACAATACTTAAAATTATTGGTTTACTGTCGATATCGATAAAAAGTGTAATTTAGGATGGAATTTCTTGCACTAACACAATTGAAAATCACTGATTATCATGTTACCTAAATTGTGGCACAAAACCAAATTTCAATAGGTTATTGCTGACAAAAAAAGGACATACTACATGTCTATCACTATCAAATCAACAATTGTTGAATTCTTTCTAAATTTAAAGGATCATCTGCATTTGGATCGCTAGACTAGCGATGTCAAGACTTGTACAAAGCACCGTCTTACCAGTTCAGGTACAAGAGGGAACAAGAGACCACCAAAGAAGTCGGTAGCTTCACGGGGTAACTGCGCAGGCATGTTATCAATGGAACACACCAGAACACCATCCCCAGAGAACCTCAAGGACTTGAAGTGCTGGTGGCGATGGTCGGCGTCGTATAGGCAGAATGGAGACTCGATGGTAGTGCAGTCGGTGATGAACTCTATGGAACCGCCCGGATCTGCTGTGATGTCACAGATAGCCAGGAGGCGATGAGGGAGGGTAGGACAGCCAGGCTCGGAGGTTGGTTGGACATGCATAGGACCAAGAAGGGTCTGGGTGTCCATGTTGGACAGGAAGCGAGGATGCTTCGTGTCCCAGAAGATACCATTGATGATACAGGATGCCCATGGACCAATCTACAGAAAGGGAAATAACAGACTCACATCACAAGGCACAGAGGATTATCACCTAAGTCTATGAAGAAAAATTAGGACATTTATTATAATCAGCTAAGAGGTCATTCCACTTGTCTGAGGTTGACTGTACTGCAAGTTCACCTCTTGAATCTTAATCTACCAACAAAACAACCCCAAAATCTTTCTCACCTTTTCTCAAAATGTGGCAGTTTAACTAATAGTGACCGCCGAATTCATGCTCGATTGCACTGCTCAATTGTCTCACACCCTAGCCATTCTTCCTCTCAAGATGATTAAATAAAATGATATATTAACTGATCTCTTCATTGAGGACTGACTTATAATTTTCTGGATATCTATCATATTCAGCATAATCCGCCGGAAAACAAAATTTTTACCGAAAAAAAAAATCATTGATTTTTCACAATAAATCTGATTGCTTGAAAGAGTTGCTCTTTCAAAAATGGCAACAAAGCCATAATGATTGCACATAGGTGAAGCGGGTTCTCAATACGTCTCTTCACGAGACTCACGAAGCAAAATGATGTATTAACTCACCTCTTCATTGAAGACTGACTTGTATCTTTCTGGATATTCATCATATTCAGCTGCCTCAAACTCTCCTCCATCCTTCCTCACAAGATGGTCTTTTCTGTTGACCACCGTTGCATAAATCTTCCTCGTATCTGTTGGTTATTAACAGCAGTGTCACACAATTAATAATTCAAATTACATTAAAAAGCATTTTCTCTTAAAAACTGCCGTGTGACTGCAAGTATTCAGCTATTTACATATACAACAAAGAATAATTAAATACATAGAGAATCTAAGAAATCATTTCTGTTAAAATTTGGTTTGTTTGATTTTCATCTGTTTACTTCTATATCTCCAATCATGTCAATTCGCTCGTTCGTTTGAAGGTGGGTCTCAAAATTTCAAATCTGATCATAGTTACTAAATATATTTTACTTATTTTTATTACTGAAATATATACAGAAATGGAAGAGGTATTATGCAATTAAAGTTAAGATCGTCTGGATAGACAAATCAGTACTACGTATTCCTCCTCTAATTGGCAGCAAGACTTGTTACATAAGCTTTGACGATTCAAAGCTGCATACCTGATCTTTCCATCCGCTTACAGGGATTCACTTCACAGAGCATGGTGCATTCACACTTATATCAATTCCTATATTAAAAACAAAGGACGTGATCCAACTAATCTATATACTTTTTTCATGATGTGATTTATTACCTCCGTGTTGCGCAACGTCTTTTAGATCCTGGGGCTCAACATACTCGACTGGTAGCTCATCTATCATTTCCTTTGCCCCCTGGAAATAACAATTACAACAAATATTGTGTAACAGTGTAATAGTCTATAACAAGATGACCATTAGAGAGTGGATTTGCAGTACAACCATGTGGAAAGTCCTTACAGGGATTGCCTAACAATGTTAAATCAGAGATACATGGCCCTACGTGTTATCAGTGTCTGTGATATGGTGTAATAGTGAAGCCCTAAAAAAAATGAGCTTCAAAATGATCAAGAAGTGCCTCAAAAAAATTCTTTGAGTGATCGGTTTTACCATACCCATTTTCCCCAATAGACTGTAGTGTTGTGAAAACCGTTTGGTAAACGGTTTCCAAAATTTGTTATTACAATCATAAATAAGCTTCAAAATGATCAAGAAGTGCCTCAAAAAAGTAAAATTCTTTGAGTGATCGGTTTTACCATACCCATTTTCCCCAATAGACTGTAGTGTTGTGAAAACTGTTTGGTACGCGGTTTCCCAAATTTGTTATTACAATCATAAATATCTTGATAATCAGGCAGGCGATTGGCTTGTAAAAGTCATGGGGTTCCTGAATGGCATAAAGGTTTATAATTATCATTGCAACATGAGCTAAATCCAGAACTTTGTTTCAGAATCTGAGACAAAGTTAACGGATCCCTTCAAAAGGCCTGTTTGTATTTTTTCGTGTTGATTGAGAAGTCATAAAAAGGACTGAGAACCAATAAACATGAAAAAATACAAACAGTCCTTTCAAGGACCATCCACAACATGGTTGTACTGCAAATCTACTGTCTTCTCACAATGCAAACCTGTACTTTCAAACAAAATTTGAAGATGACCATTTCAAAACCAATTTTGTTACCTCTGGTGGGAATTTAAATGTACCAACTGTTACAAGGATAATAGTCTCTAATTTTAAATACGCTTGTACTTTCTGTAGGGCCTGGGTAATAATGGTTCAAATTCAATTATCATCAGTTAAAATCAGCTACATTTGGTGTGCATTTTGTTAAATGCAGGCGTAAACCAATCAGAGAGTGGAATAAAACCTTACCTGTGACACGTTTCCAGACCCCATGAAGACAAACGTGAGAGGACCGACCGACTTTGGCATCAAACCCAGAGAGATCTCGTACCCTGCATCTCTGATTGCTTGCCGTGCCATGCTACTACTCCTGTAGTTGTGTGCAGCTGCTATATGCTGTAGAGTTAAAAGAATTCAAATAAGCAATATAAGTCATTGCTCATAAATTTGTATCTTGCAATGTTGCGTGTCTAAGAACGGATATTAAGATACAAGGGACCAGTTTCACAAAGACTTTTTTCAATGACAAATGACAAAAATCAGTGACAAATCTGCTGATAACCAATTAGAAGCAAGGATTTCAGTAGCTTAAAACAAAAACTGTCATTTGTCACTGGTGACAAGTTTTGTGAAAGGCCCCTCAGATCTTTTTATTTTGTTGCAATAAATGGAAATCAGTAAGGGTAGGCCTACACAGGACTGCATGGATAAGTAAAAGTATGGAGAGACACATTCAAAATAGGAGTAAGGATAGGATAATTGCTGAACCTGAAAGGGCTTTGTATCACTCCATATTCTCCAAGTTCTATAAATTGCCTGTTAAAGGTAAAGACCAGTTTTGGGAAGGCCTCCTCCATTTCAAAAAATGAAATGGAAGCTTTTATTACCAATCATGTGAAAGAATATGTTTTGACTAATACGTGATGACACACATTTTGCCGGGAAACCGCCTACTAATTGATATATTTGGTATATTATTATATCTATCTGGACTGGATAGATATAGGGTAGTCCCATATACATCTTTCTGTGTACAGTGCTTGTAATTTTACCAAGACTAGGCCAAATTTCTTATCATGTTGATGTTTCCAGTCCCTTGCAGTACACACCAATACCTTTATGCTAGATGATCAACCTTTTCTAATCGATTCCACAACGTTTCTTTCACAATGTAATTGCATGACCAGGGGCCCCATTTCACAAAGCCTTTTTTCAGTGTCAAAATCAGAGACAAATCTGCTGATAACCAATCAGAAGCAAGGATTTCAATAGCTTATAACACAACTTGTCATTTGTCACTGACAACAAGTTTTGTGAAATGCCCCCCAGAACTGGTCTTTACCTTTAAGAAGCTGAGGCAGGTGTACAAGCATATTTCTTTATTCATCTGTCTGTTTCTTATTGCCATCTTTATCACACATTCTCTGACTATTATTCAGATGCATACTTACAATGAATGGTGTGTGATGCCCCAGGGCCAGAAGTCTAAGTCCAATGCCGTGTAGAATGTTGATCATCCCTGCAATACCAGCAAACTTTCCAAAAGCCACCAAACGTTTGCCGTTTTCATCTACAATCTTCTCATAATCAAGAAGCCTTACGTTCTAAAAATGAAATTGAAGTGGGGAGTAAAAAAAAATGTTCATCTATGACAATGAAATGAATTGATTCTGATGAATTTTCCTTTGCTCTGAGCGAAGTTAACATTCGTACTTGCAAAATCTCATGCTGTCATCATAAAGAGTACAATTAAAAAAAAAAACAATAATGAAGGATAATAATAAGCAATATCAAGATAAGTGTCCTTTTCTAATAGGCTCAACCAGTCTTTTGTGGCTACTTAGTACTTCTTCAAGCCACATGCATATAGTAATCAACTATTTTTTTACCTTCTAGATAAATTTTGAAGTTGAACATTGTAGACCCTGTTAAGACCACCTATCTACAGTGCGTCCCAGAAAAAAAGAAACCGAGAATTATCGATGAGTGATTAAAATGAATATGAAGAGAGGTAACCAAAAATTTATTTGGCGGATGGTATCAGAATTTCAATGAGAAAATCACATTTCTAGAAAGTTGAGGTTCTGCCCTTTCTTATTACACCTCAATCAGGAAAAATGAGCAAGGAATGACAAAGTTCTGTTTGTTTAAAGTAGTGCTTGCTTTTCCATAATTTTATCAAACAAATTTGTTTTCATTGGGTGCCTGCCATAACAACATGCAGAATTGACAACAGAGTTAACTCCATTTTGTTAACAATCATCCATGCATGAAGTCTTATGTCTACGACTGATTGTCATCGAAATGGAGTTAAGTCTTTTATTTGACCGATTTGCACATCAATTAAATTTTGCTAATGCATGCAGAGGTATTATGAAACTTGACATCCGCCCCTTCTCTCCAGGCCATCCCTTTCATGTACAAATAAATATGGAAGTCCGAATTGTTTCTATGATTGTCTAGCACAGCTGATCCTGTTTTGTTTTATTTTTATAGAAGCGACAAAAACACAAGACTCAAAACTTTGTTTACACAAACCTATTTTTATCTGATCATTTACTCTGAGTAAACATTAGTATTTATACTGCAAATAGTACTTCTAGCACTTAACTGGAATTCAAACATTAGAATTACCCAGTTATATGATACCATTTTTACTCTGGGAATTACTTTTGGACTTACACTCTTTCAATTTCCCTATTTCACCAGAGAAGACAAGGCTATCACATGGAAGACTTCAAACCCGTTAACTCTCAAATGTAACAGATTGTGGAACTGTCATCCTGAATATGTTATCTCAGCAACTTCTGTAAACTGTTTTAAGAATAGACTAGACAAATACAGGTCTAAAAACCGTGATCTTGTAAGATCACGTAAGATCTTGTAAGAGCCTGTGTAAGCTGATATTGCAAGTTTGCACACATTTTTGTCCTTTCCCACTTATTTAATTTGAAATGACAAGGATAATGTATAACCACTGAAGAAGGCATTTATGATCAATGAACAAGCATAGTCTTATAAGCATGCTAGATTAAAGTAAAATAAGTAAATAAAATGGACATCCTATATACAGTGTATAAGAAGTGCATGCATGTGCATACTTTTTCTAATAGCTGATCTAACATGGGCATGTTTTCTGTCTGTGCTTTGATGGTGTGGGAGAAGAAACAGTAGGTCTTGCTTGGTATCAGGCGTGGAATGGGGACTTGCTTCACACCCATGATGAGGGATGCTTCACTGATGTCTTCTTGGATGATTGCACCACATCTCTCATAATCCTGATAAGACAAGGAGAACATTAAGGAGAAGTTTTGTCAATGAAATGTTAAAGTTTACATGTATACATTGGAGGAGGTGAGCACAGCATACACAGCCCTTTATTCAATTCAATTCAATTCAAGGTTTATTTAAAAAAAACATAGAATACAATGATGCACATGCTGTGCACAGCTAAAAAGCTGAAATGTACATGTATGTGTTTACAACTATCAAGGATACATATAAATAGAGAAGAATATCCATTCACAAAACATATCTACATACAGGTAATCGTTGTACAATGAAACCATGAAACTTTGTTAAAAACGAGAGGTCATGCATTTATATAGACTATAATTTTGTTTATTTTGTAATGACATGCCAACAATATTTCTTTCCAGCCTTTGCATTGTGGGATTTTAATTAGAGATACAGCAAAAACAAGATGTAATTTTTCTCGTCATATTTGTAATCGTTCAATTTGGCAGAGTTTTAAGGCGTCTTTATAATTTATATAAAATTCACCTAAAATTATTTTTGCGTCTCACAGCTACGAAACAGATGAAGAAAGGGAAGAACCATGGGTGTCCAAGTGCTAAAATGCTAGGAGGGTTTTAAAGGGATGAACTGTCAAAAGCTCCCAATGATGAGAGAATTAACTGACAGCTCTTTCAACAACAACAAAATAAATTAGATACAGCCCACCTGATAAATAAAGGCTACAATATGGTAAACTGAAAACTATCAAAAATCTGTGAAACTACCGTAAACCTCTGAAATCTCCAGAAATATTCTACTGTACATACAAAAGAGGCAAAACCCAAAATTATTATGTAGATGAAGACTACACAAGAACTAATGTTTCTTATCAGACCTTAAAAAAGTTACTATCAATATAGACCTGTGCGAAACAATTTGTTCATGATGATCTATCCCAGAGAGTGGCTATGAGTACTAACCTGCATTGGGTATGCACGTCTGTTGGAAGGCTGTACTAGTACTTTGACACCTTGTTCAACCAATGATTTCACATGTAATGGATTCAGTGGTGCTCTTCTTTCCCATTGTGAGCCATAGTCCTCCCGTCTGATCGCCATGGTTCGCTGCTTCCCCTTCCCCGCAGCTGCACTTGCATGACGGCACAATCCGACACGAGACATCAGCGAAGGTAAAGAACCAAAAGCCAGGGGCTTCACACGCCACATGGTAACGTCGATGAAATGGTCTTTGGACTGAAAAGACTAGTTTATTGCACGATATCCACAAACATTTGACGCACCTGCATGATTAAAAGAGAGAAAGAAATAGCGAGGTTGGAAAGAACAGAGTTTAAAACTTTCTTTCTCTACATTATTATTGTTTCACCGGTCTGGTGTAGTTAAGCAACTGCTTCAACTGAATCCATTCAAAGCCAGTGGCCCAGATGAGATACATCAAAGACTTTTGAAGATGTTAGCACACGAAATAGCCCCTGCATTGTCATTTCTGTTTCAACAGAGTTACAATACCGGACAAGTACCTTTAGACTGGAAACGTGCACTTGTAGCCCCTATTCATAAGGCAGGAGATAAATGTTGCCCAGGTAACTACAGACCTATATCGCTGTCGCGTATCTGCAGTAAGGTGATGGAACATATTATGCTTAGCCACATTTTTAAACATCTTGCAGCTAACAACATAATCATCGATGAACAGCATGGTTTCAGACAGAACCTTTAAACAACAACAACACAACTAATTGTCACAGCCTTGTCATCCTCTCTTCAATCCAGAGGCCAAACTAATATCTTTCTTGACTTCCAAAAAGCGTTCGATCGCATACGACATCAACGCCTTAGATCCAAACTGCATTACTACGAAATCAGGGAAGACTCTCTCCGCTGGACTATGTCACTCCTAGCTGTAGACATAAAGCTGTCGTTGTCAATGGTGCTCGCTCAGTATGGATGCCTATTACTTCAGGAGTACCGCAGGGTTCTGTCATCGGCCCCGTACTTTTCCTGCTGTACATCAATGACATCAAACTCAACATCAAGTCCACATTGCGTCTATTTGCAGATGACAGTGTCATCTACCGGTGGATCGACTCTCCATCTGACGCTCATGTTCTGCAAGAAGATCTCCAACATGTTCTTGCTGACTGGTCCATAAAATGGCTGATGGGATTCAACATCAAGAAGTGTGCTACCTTGTCAATCACAAACAAGAAGCACCCCGTCACAGTGCACTACACCCTACTAAACGAGTCAATTCCTCAAGTAAAACAATACAAGTATCTTGGTGTAACGATTACCCATGACCTTAAATAGAACACCCAATGTAAACTAACCACCCAGAAAGCCAATAGAACCCTTGGCCACCTACGCAGATCTCTATCATCATGCACCAAGAACATCAAATCCAAAACCTACAAAATGCTTAATATTCGTCCTCAACTTGAGTAAGGCAAAGAAGCTTGGAACCCTTGAACTGTGACATCAGTACAAAGTCTTGAGAAAGTACAGCGATCTGCCACCCGTTCCGTATACCAAGACTACCGGAGAGTGACGTCAGTCACAGCACTTGTTAACAAACTGGGATGGGATACCTTTTACAATCACAGGCTTCTTGCACAGTCCACTTTGATTTACAAGATGCACCATCATAAAATTAACATGCCTTTTACCACTTACATTATCCCAGCTACATATCTCGTAAGAAATGATCACCCTCTGAAGTATGCAGTACCTACGGCTTCCATTGATAGCTTTTTTAGGGAATTGATCACCTAAAATAAAAGAAATAGAAAATGATTTCTTTCCTACCTTGTCTCGTAGATACACCTGTTGAATACCAACTCTTGAGACATATATTATCTCACAAGGTGAATAATAAGTAGTATTTCAAATACTGCACAGCACCCGTAATATGCAAGACTATATACAAAGTAATGTCGCTTCTTTGCGGATTAAGTAAGGAAGAAGACACTCATAATCTCTATAAAGTAGTAAGGCCTTAGAACCAAGTAGAGAAACAAGCAAAGAAGTAGGATATGAATTAAGATGAAGCTGAATTAGCTTTGGTGTAGACTCAAGGCCCTCTTTGGAAGATGTATGCTCTATGAGAACAGCTCAGAAGAAGTGATGAAAAAAGGTGTGGCAAGCAAGTGTCATATATGCATGCTATACCAGCACATCACAACACATAAGGTTTAGAATGTGCTTGCCAGAGAAAGTAAGTGTGGCACTCTAATAATGTAATAGGTGTCACTAAATTCTTCAAAAGGTTAAGTCACTACAGCTTCAAGTACTGCTTCTATCCTCGCACCGTCTGGACGTGGAACCACCTGACAGCTGCTGTGCATCTCTTACACTACAGTGCAGTGACCACTTTCTAGGAGGCTAATACTAGTAAACAATATTGTTTTTAAACCAAAGATGAAAGACTACTTTTCCTCAGAGTCCAAACAGAAATCTGGAAATTTGGTCCCAGTTTCCGAGTGGAGAGTTGACGGTAATTGAGCTGGGAAACAATTTTACCCATGGTACCATGCCAGCGCTCTGCCAGGCACAGGTAAGCGTTGGCCTTGACAGTGCCATGTGACGTGCACACGCAGGGAATCTTTGTATGTTTATTTGGTGAGTTACTTTATGTTATTAGTATACTATAAGAATGTTTTAATGATTTATTATAGAAGGAATGTTAGTGATGTGCACTTAAGTTGTCAGATCGTTAAGCTGCATGGACTGTGTTGCCTGTTGGGAGCCGGAAGCTTTTCCGGCCTGTAGTTTCAGAGACCTTGGATAGGAATTATAGTACGATATTATTTAATGTAGAAATCTACACATTGTTTAATTGGTGTAGTGTTGTTTATTAATGTATTTTGAAGATGCTTTTATGTAATATGTGCTTATTAATGACTTCAAGATTATCTGTATTATTAATTATATTGTCATTGATGTATACATTAATGTCACAGTTTATGATAGATTAATATTGTTAACCAACAGTTTAACAATTTACTGTCTGGTTACCTCGCCTTCGATTATTGTCTCAGATATAAGTGATGTGCCTGTAAAATCGACTACCGTATTTTCCGGTGTAAACGCCGCAGTATTTTTGGGAGAGAAAAAATCAAAAAGTCGGGGGTGCGGCGTATATACGGCAACAGAGTAAAAAAAAAAAAAAATCAAGCCAAAACCTGCACAAATTTGCACATATGGGACTACGAATGGAACAATAACTATACCACTATGGAACAGGACATTTCTACACATCTTATCGATAATTTTATCTTGCATTGTTGACATGAAGACGCATATAATCTTCCAAAAACAACATCTGCCGATAGATCTTGATCAAAGTTCGTGCCAATGCATTGCAAAAGTAAAATAAGG
>BEXV01000711.1:41672-70552 GCA_003118195.1 Hemicentrotus pulcherrimus
AGGTTCCTATGGGCCCATATTCATATTAAACCTAGCGCAAGCTTCAAGACTGCAACCACCCTCTAGCCATGCCAGCTTGGACTCGACCCCCATTTTTCCCCTTGCTATTCCCAACCTCCTTTTACTTTGAAGGCATCGTTTAACAATGTTAAAATCCGAGATGCACGGCCCTACGTGTTATCAATGTCTGTGATATGGTGTAATATTGAAGCCTTATTAAAACAGTGTTTCAAAATGATCATGAAGTGCCTCAAAAAAATAAAAAATCTTTGAGTGACCGGTTTTACCATACTCATTTTCTTCAATAGACTGTAGTGTAATAAAAACCGTTAGGAAAACGAAAAATGAAATTTTGATTTCCAATCATTAATATCTTAATAATCAGACAGGCGATCGGCTTGTAAAAGGCATGGGGTACCTGACCGACCTTAAGGCTTATAATTATCATTGCAGCATGAGCTCAATTCAGGATTTTGTTTCTCAATTTGAGACAATGTTACCGAGTCACTTTAATGCAAAGTTCAATTTCTGTTTTTGGCGTCATGACTTTCACGGCCCTACAACATGTTGTTTGATATCGGCTTCCTGCGCATAAACAGAAAGAAGCCGTGTAGAAACACGACAAATTGTCATGTTTGCCCAACGTTCTCGGTTGAACCCGACTCGTTTCAATATTAACTGAAAAAGGAAATCACGATTCTAGACTATAAAGTGAGCTTTCCTTGGATTTCTTAACCTGCTCGCCTTGCACGTCTGTCTAAATTTGCATTGCATTAAGAGCATGTATTTGTCTGTTTATGTCAAATAATAGAGACATGGGGGATATAGTTCACTGAAACGATAGATTTGTCATGGATAGAATTGTATGTATGGTAATATGAGGCAAGCATGACTTGTTAAAATATACCCTTCAGGAATCACTACTCCTGACTTATCGTGGTCAAGGGTATGTACAACACCTCGCAATGGAAGAATATGCAAAACGGCAACGAGAATAATGGATTCATAAACGTGAACGAATCAACTCTAAAAATACACTGTAAACTAATATTGAACAAGCCGATGAAAAATGTACCAGCAACTTTTAACAATAGTAATATCTTGATAAACCACATTCTGCCATTAATAGCATAAGACAAATCTGGGCATTAGCATATTTTAACTTTTGTATTAATTTTATTTGATAATAATTATATTGCTGTTTCCACAACAACTTTAAAGGTAGGGGCATTGAGGACATTGTAAAAATAAGAGGAAAGTGTTACATATCTCTTGAAATGTAATTTTTTGAAAGAGGGGGGTCGTCGTGTATATTTAAAGAGTTATTTGCCCCTATGACCCACTCTAGAGTCTAGTCCTTCATCAAATATTTCCTATAGTTGTTTCATTGCCTCATATATAATTAGATGACCCCTTATGTAAAGTTTACATCGCCTCAAATATATGAACGTGTAATGCTATTTCGTTCATCTCTTTTAGATTGCTAAGTGTCTCGGTTTTTTCATTTGTTATAAGGAGTGTTAAATTACTGGCACATGTGTCAATTAAGTTTAGGTCCTGATGAACGTGATATGATGAGTTTAGATTTGAAGCACTTGTAAAGATTAGATCTGCTGATAACGTTATTGACCTTCTTGAAACTTTAAAAAAAAATACATTTCTTATTTTTCTTGCGTGAAGATTATTCGAATATATTCAATCTCAATCTCCGTCCAATAATCAACACAAACTGTGCAGAGCGAGAAAAACACACCGATGATTGAAACACCGGTAAAATTTTTGGGGAAAAAAACTCGACTTTGGCCCTCTAGAGAAACGATGTTTGACAAATATTGATTAAGGGCAAACACACGTTTATTAAACAGAGACAGCTTTATCAGTCTTATCGCTGCCCGTGACAAAAGGAATCTTGATATGATATTTTTATTCATCATGAAATGCAATCAAGAGCAGAAAAATCAAGGTATTTTTGCGTCAATATTTTCCTTTTTGCTCTAAAGGTGTTGGGCAAGTAAATGTTCGTTTAATATTTCTTTTCAAAAGGGTCTTCTTCATACGGGGGCCGCCCGAAGAATCACACCAACAGACAATAACTGTACTTTGTAAGGAAAACATTTCCACTGTTTATTGAAGAATAATATCATATGAATCGGCAGAGGAAGAGACCGAGGCCTTTGCCACACATCAGAATAGGATAGACAGAGAAATAGAGAAAGAGAGAGAGAGAGAGAGAGAGAGAAAGAGAGAAAATTGAGAGGTAGATTAAAAGACGTAATGGGCGGCATAGCAAGGAATAATTTCAATTGGAAATTAATGCTACAAGGTGATTAGCTATCGGAGAAAGATCGAGATGATGGAAGAAATTCATAACAAAGAAAGAGATGCACATAAATTGGTAAAAGAAAGGTGAACTAGAGGGATGCATAATCTTTTAAAAAGGTAGAGGCGTAGGGGAAAATGAAGAATAGAGATGGTGATTCGAATTGCCCTTAATTCTCGTCAAAACAGATCTATTTTAAGTACATTCTGACGTAAAACTGTCACCTGAAATTGAACTTGGGCGGAGAATCTGTATTCCTGTTCCGGGTGCAGTGAAGCGAATCCAAGATGGCGATGTGATGATTGCCAGACCTACCTCTTTTTATTCCGACTTATTGACGTTTTGATTCCTCTGCCTCTCGAACAAACTTTATTTTAGAATTGCACTTTTCTGACACCCAAACCCTCACCCTAGCACAAGTATTTCAGATCAAATATTGTCATATTTAGAAAGATAGTGGACGGTATGCCATGAATGCAATTCTTCTTATTCACTGCCCAGATAACGTTTCCGATTAAGTCATCTTTATTGAAAACGTGAAGTTGATTTAGAGTCAATGATTTTTTGCGGTCTGATAACAAAAAAAAATGGTCGAATACTGTTTGACAACCTTTGCGTTCGTCTGCCAAAATGTCTGCATCTTTATTTGAAGAAATAATGAGCTTATTATCTATGCTAAATGTATCAATATTAAAAATCTGTCTCAGGATTGTTAGCAGACACGATTTCTGAACTGGTGTTTGTGACGTGTTCATTTCTTCAGCAAAATAATAATTGATATCAGTTCAGTATTTCAAGATGTGTCACATTTGTACATGAAATAAACTTGATTAAGTGAATCACTTATGTCAATGAATTTAATGTTCGTTATCAGATAAAGGTGGATTCGAAACGATAAGTGGCAAGTATTTACGTGTGACCATGGCAACAGTGAAATATTTATAGACCGTGATGCAAAATGCTCTACAATGAAAGCAAATATACTCGGAATTTTAAAGAAATAATATATTGAAAGGAAACAAAGGAGATGATGTGATATGAGCATTTTATAAACAGGTTGTATTATTAATTGGCAGTTGCTTGTTTAGCACACCGGAAACTGAGGTTAGCAATTTAACACGTATATCGAAACAACCCTTTATGCATGAAAAATAACAATATCTTGCCTCAAATCATTAGTAACTGAGAAATCATCCTTCCATGTTCAAGGTCACTCAACGACCTTCATAATACTCTTGTCATCGACAATGAACATGATTGCAAAGTCTTTCGAAAAATCAAGATAAGTCTCGATTTCCTTGTCCAATCGCTTTTTGAAATATGCTATATAATAGGCTCCATACAAATACATGTTTGATGGATGGGAGGGGGAGGGGGTATTAGAAAGGTATCAATATAGCAGTCAGGAATAAGATATGGAGGTGAAACACCTTCGCACCCTTCAACGGAGCCAGATTACGGGTATATGCGGCGATGCATGTATCTTGGGGAGTCCTTCGATACGGTCCCTCTCCTTAATGCACACTGCCAGTAAAGACATGACATTTTGCGCTTCTTCCTGTAGAGACGCAATGAGCAAGTTAGAGATAAAGTCTCACTCAAGGAGCAAGGGGACTTATGACATGGCGGACGATTTAGGAAGGCACTTCTTTGTGAAGAAGATCGAACAAGAAAACAGTCATTCTTGAGATATGTGTGACGAATAGAGGGCATTCCATCTTTCTGACGATGCTCAAGATTTGTTCAGAATTATTTCCACACACAAAAGAAACTCCAGTTATTTAGCAGTGATGGGGTGTCCCCTCCCCCTTTTTTCCATGGAGGGGGGGGNGCACCGGTTCTAAGACACAACACCAGACCGAGTTCTACACGGTCAATTTTCTACACTAACCGAATTGCTATTTTCAACCCTGGACCCAATAAAATACATTTCCCGAAAGCTAACCTAAAACCCATTGGCAATTTAAATCCTAATCCTATATATATATACATATATATATATATATATATATATATATATAATAAAACCTAGAGCAATAATTTCTACTAATAAAACTGCCGATGTGCTCCCCCCTTGTCTGTTCCCCCTTCTTCTACCCCCTAATATCCACCAGTGGAAGGGAGGGAGGAAGTGCGTTCATGTGGGAGGCGGAGGAGTCACAGAGTTTCAGTCCAAGCTCGGGGAGAAAGAGCTGTCTCTACAAGTTTGCGAGGTATTTCCGAGAGAGTGATGAAAAGCACATGATCATGGCGGCTCCCGGCTATTTGGACGAGAGTCTACAAGCTAAGCAGGAACATCCCATTCTGTTATAAATACACCTCCCCAAACCCAAACCATTTCTGCACCCCTCCGAATCCTCGACGCAAACCTGTGACAGTCATGTTGGCGAGCAGGTGGTACTTGTTTCAAGTTCACTCTGACCATACTTGCCCTTGCACAATACATCATTTTTTCATACAAATCATTTTAGAAAACTTTATTTGAGCTACGCGGTATTCACATACCATTACAGAACGATAGATGATTATAATGGTTGTAACGAAAGGAAAGGCTATAACTTTTGAAGTAACAATTCTACATCTTGCTCCAATGAATATCGATGAATGTATTGATCACTATTTTTGTTTGATGCACCACATCAGTTCAGATTCTACTCTTTAGCAGACGCCTTTCAGCATTAATCGATGGTCATTGCTCTATAATCCTATAATTATCGTTGTACGGTGATAAATAGTCAACAATACATGACTATATAGCCCAAGCAGTAGCAGAACTATACAAAATATACCATTTTCTATAACACACACGTTTCTGGTCCTACCAGGGAAACTAACATACCCTGGTCCTACATCACCAGGTGCTGCAAGAAAAGGCTGGAGGCTAAGGGCAATGTGCCCCTTTGAAAACTATGTAAATAATGTTTTGATATGTGAATTGCAAAAGTTACCCTAAAAATACCTTTCAAAAGGCTTTTATAGAGGATGTTGTAAGGGTAAGGGGATGTTGAGTGGCAAATTAAAGCGTTTAACTTAATATTCATGAATATTAAATCGGCTTTCGATGTGTAAGCAATATTTTCTTAATAGGAAAATTATATAATTAAAATATGAATAGAGGAACAGGATGCATGTTGTATTACGGTTAGGAAAATGACAGTTTTCAAGAGACAGCATGTTTCTGTTACTTTGTGGAACATATACTAACTAATTTTTAAGTTGAAGATAAAAAGGATTACTGAAGCTCACGGCGTAATAAACTCGAGTATTTAAGTTCAGGATCCGTTGTGTGTTGATGAGTACTGGTGTAAATCACAATAATATTGAGCTGTTTGTTAATGGAGGAGGGCGGGTTGGGGGCTCACTTGGTTACCTCTCCGTAACCCCCCTCCGATGAACCGTCCCTTTAACAATTCATCGAGGACAATAACTATATTTAGCGCCCCTCCGAGCTGCAAAAACCCCATTGTGAACAAACACTTGTAATGATTTTCCGCGACAGAGATCGCCCTAAAGAGCTGCATACGACGAGTATAGGGACGTTGAAGTGGTGGAGAAAAAGGAGAGCTGGGGAATGGTAAGGGGTGTAAAAAGAGGGGGGGGGGCTTAAGAGCCCCTGTTTTTATCCCGTCTTGAGATGATAAAACATCTCAAGTGGATGATGAGAGCGGTTATTCAATGCGGATCAAATTGTGCAAGACACAAATGCGCTAATTGGAATCGTCCCTGTCGAAGTGCGGGAGTTCTTGACTTGACGTATTTTGAATGAGTGATGAGCTAATTTCATTCTGTCACTGTTACGCTCTTGGTTGAATAGGCTGGTCTCTTATGTTGCCGAGTGATATGCAGTCGACGCATGAGTACCCCTCTCGTACCCACCCCATTTATTTCATGGGCGGTGCTACAATATGTATTTTCCCCTTTCTCTCTCTCTCTCTTTCTCTATCTCCTGTCTCTCAATTTTTATTCTCTCTCTCTCTCTCTTTCTCTCAGTCTCTCACCGAGCTAGCAAAGCAACGTACCGTAACACAGCAGTCTCATTTTAATGTCTATGGTTCTCCAATCACTTCCACCCAATCATTCGGCGTAGTAGTCTCGAGCGGGCACATGTTGGAAGGAGAGTGAGAGAAAGAGAGGGAGAGAGGGAGAGACCCGAACCACATGCGTTCATTCGATCACCGCACTGCCATGCGAGACGGTAAGAAGTGAGCTCCCGAACGCCACTCCGCTTGTATCACTAGTCATCGCAACGGCATGCGCTGCATTCACTATCATCCTCGCCAGCATGTATCAATTTGTGTTAGTTGACTGGGAGGATCACATACCTTGTTAGAGAACAACAGTGGATATTTTTAATCAGAATGCTTGGTGTACACCTGACCGGCGTGAACATTTAGCTCTTAATTTCATTCGCTTTGGACATCTATCTCTTCCTGTCGACTGGCCGTCGCGACGCTTGGCGGATTTCCACCAGCCCGCCCTCGGATAGTAACCGGACGATATCCCCCTCGCTCTCGACCGTGACCAAGGGGAAGAGATCTACATCCGCGTGGGAAGAAGACACATTTATCGGCGACCACCGATCCTATATATCTATATTCACCTCTTATCAATGATTTATATTCCGGCAGGACACTTGAGAATTTGTATGATATGACATTCGCAAGCGGCGGCTCGTGTACAAATATTTGGGCTCTTCTAGCCGCAGTTTGTCCATGCTTGCTCAGACGGGATTCAACCTTGTGGTACGATTGGTCGCTGTCGCCCTTCATCACAAGGCAACGGGTGCTAGGAATACTACTTCTACTTCTACTTCTGCTCTTATGCTATCTCGTAAACAACGTGCTGCATTTGAAACTCACATCAGTCACTTCAAATCTGCGCTCTATGCGCTTGAGGGTGTAGCAATGCAAGTACGGCAGTCCACGACAACCATGTAAGCTCACGAACTTGACCCCCCCTTTTTTCTACGTTACCCTTCCTCGCTGTCCATGATATTCTTCATATCTTTGACTCAGTTCTTCTTGATTTCAGCTCGATGTCATCAATATCATACGGTTCATCAATCCATTTTTTTAAAACTCAAACCCCTCAAACAAATCTCTACTCCATATACACCTTGTCTTTTCTGCCCCCCTTCCTTTCCGTTCGTGTACCCCTCCCCGGCTCTTACGGAGGTGTTCACGTCCTTAAAATACCGTTCTCTTCACCTTGTTATCATCGGTTTGAATCAAAGCGGGTTTCCGCACGTGGCAGAGAGGAATGAGACCTCTCTATTACAATATACACGGACTCCCCCGGGAGCTTCGGGTATAACATACTCATCCCCGTATTCCGATTCCCCGATGCTAATCCTGTCCTATTTTCTCTCTTCTCTGCTTTCCAGATTGTTACATTTCCTGCTCTGGTGTCTCAGCATACAGGTAACCGTAAGTATACACAAACGTGCTCTTAACAATCTTTTCAGTTATAGTTACTCGTATACGTGCCAATACATTGATTAGCTCTGTGTCAATGGAGACCCGTCGTATACACGTTTATGATGATACACTCCATAGTTAATCAGACAATATTGTTTTGGTTATGTCTCGTTCGAACACCTTGTGACTCTGTATCTCTGTATTGATCAATCGTAATGACCAATAAAATACTACGCAGGAATAACCAATACGTAGAACAATGTTCAGTTTTGTTTTGAAGAATTTTATTTGTTAACATAATTGAAATTGATAATTGGGCTTATTTCATGTGTGAAAGGACTAAATTATGATTTTTTTTCATTATCTTGGAAAAACTCTTGTGCCCCGTATTTAAAGGCGATGCATCATTCTCATGAAAGGTATTCGGCAATAGACTGTGATAACTCGTAAAAATGAATAATACAGCTCTCATTAGAAATGTTGCCAATTTTTATTTAAATCGTGCAACTCATAATCATGCCAATGGCCTATTTGGGTCCAAGTCTTACATGTCATATGGATGTACAATATAAATGGTATTGCATTGGGGGCACATCCCTCTATGTACCTTTAACACCGATCGACCAATCTGAGTAAAGTCAGGAATACCTTCTCCATACCGACGACGTTGTGAAGACAGTGTGTTCGGAGGTGAAGTTTAGCTGGAACCATAGCTGGAGGCCGTGGGGCTATTAACCTGCTTGTTACCCCATCATCATCAGCTGTGATGTGATTCGCAGTATTATGACATGCTCTCCTGGGAGGACACGGAGACCCAGACCTCTCATACATTTATGGATACCTCTAATCTAGTGCACTTTAGTCTCAGTTCAACACTTGGATGATTATTGATTTCTAACTTTGTAGAAGGCAATGTCACCAATACAACTCTTCGTGGAAGTATGCTTGAACTTGAAGTGAATTTTTTTTTCTCGATTTAATCTATGGAATGCGGCGGCAACATTGATACCTTTTTGTGTTGGTATATAGGAAAACAGGATATCTAAAAGCAAACAGCTAGTCGATAGCAAGTGGAATATGTAACCATCTGGAAACAAGGCTAGGATGTGAACGGATCCTGTCTGCACCAATCCACCACGTTGCTTTAACCCGACGGTGATGGGGTGATGCCTCGTGGTGCTCCGCCGACGCCAAGGGCAAAAGATAGATGTCATCCGAGGAAGCGCTTGGGGAGTCCGGTAGATTGGGGACGATTACCAATCCAGTGTGCGCTGAATCCTCCCACAGGGACTGGTCCTAGAAGACTCCATTCGCGTGGACTTCATGAGTGAGAACGTGGCTGGCACACGTAGTCGAAAGTTCCTATGAAAGCTACAGAATCAGGAACATAACGATGTAAAAACTATGATGATGTCACATGCGTCCCATGCCCTATCGGTTCTGTGCCATTAATATCTTGTAACAAGCTTGACAATCATTTGGACTAATTGAAATCTAAGATTGATTTATTTAAATTGTGAAAATGCTGGGACTGTGGAATGTGATTATTATACTTTTTTATGAGGCAACTGCTAAACTAGAAAATATAATGAGCTCACTATGATGGCTCTGTTCACTGCCTTGCAGTAGGCCATAGCAAGAAACCGGCTCACTTAAGACAGGCCTACTACAAAATGAGGACCACGTAAAACATTTACGTCCGCTGCAATGTTTTGAATTGCGACATGTACCCTGAAATTATCTTTTTGGTAACTGATATTATCTCCTTTTGTATTTCGTTACGAGTGATTTAAAACGATTTAAAACGTTCCAAAATGTCGTGAAAAAGCATCGTCACCCACTTGCTGGGTACGATACTTTTATGATAATGTGGTGATTATTCATTCAGTAAACATCTGGTGCCATGTAAAGCATATAAAACACGGAACCACTTTTCAGCGGATAAAACCTATAATCATGATTTAATTTGCCTCATCATAACATGGGAGGTCTCATTTAGCCAGTGAATGCAGTGGTATAACTGTGAACACAGAAGCATTCGGAGGAGCGTGCTTTTATCGTATGTAATGACTGGAATGAACCATGACGAATTGAACAACAAACATATTCATGCATTCACGCTGTGCCATAATAAGAGGACAAAACGATTATGTCAAGAGAAACTGGGTATTGTAGAGTTTGTAAGGGGATATGTGGAAGGCTACATGATTCCAAGGTACTCAATTATAATTTCACACACAGCGCTGGAACATATTCACGAAGAATTTGCCATTGTAACAGTTTTACATTCAGGATTCCTACGAACAATAACGGATTGTATATTTAACGTGGAATGTCCCTTTAAGTCGTACGTACGACCTACCTGCACACTATGCAAGCAAATGAACGGCGGTACAGAAAGTACAATCTAAATCAGAACCAGAGAAACATTTGCGCCTACTATAAATTACTCCACTTTTCCTCTTAGTCCAACCGTCTCTTGGCAAGCAAACGAAGTGTTTGCTTGTCCTCTCTTCAGAGTGAATATGTTTGTCCATGTAGTTGGTAGCCTGATTAAGGTGGCTAAGAGCACCGAAAACCTGTTTTTATTTGCCCTTAGCGGTGCATCTCTCATGCAAAGTCAATACTCTACTGTAAGATTATTCAACGCTTGCATTAATGATAGTCATATAGCATATACTGGCCAGCTGGCTCGTGATTGCGGTTGTTCCTGTTTGTGAAGGCGAACCCTCCGTAACAGACAAATCTTTACATGTGAAGAAAACAAAAAAGAGGAACAAGAACTCATGTGCTTCCCGACCATCTAGCCAGAATGTGCCTCCAGAGCAGGTTGTCATGGCAACGCCATTTTCCGAGACGTTCACATTCTACGTCAGTTGAAACAATGAACGAGGAGGGGGACCTCGATGCCGATTAAAACTGTCTGGATTCATTCTTGAAAAATCAGACATGACAAATGTCTTACCTTGGGGGAAAAGTACAAGAAATATGTTGAATTCTTCTTGATTTTCATCAGAAGAAACGGGATGACATTATATGACATGGTCCGCAACAGAAGTATGCCCTATATTGAGATTGGGAAGGGACAGGACTTTATGAATAAATTGTATATAATACCTGACTAACAAATGAGTCCTCGTTTGTTACGTTAATAATACTGTCGGCTGACTTAAAAAGAAAAATAATACTCCTTCATACACTTCAAATAATCACAGACTGATACACCTCCACAGTGCTTTAATTATGAGATTAGATTGTTTGATGTGTAACTGGTGTGCTTTTGTAAATCGACTTTGCTACATTGCCAGGAATCTCCGTCTCCTATACGAGGTGGTTGTGCATAAAAGGGTGTAATTAAACTAAACGCAGCTTCACTTTCAACCAATCAATATCACGTATTCTGAGACCCCTTACACCCAGTCACATCGACGAGACCGCCACCAGACCAAGAATACAAAAAAAAAAATCAACAAAAACATTATGATTTTAAAAAGGCATTACTCTGAAAGGCCTAGGATCAGTCTATCTAGGATTAGAATGGCGGTGTGACTGCGATGCTACCCACATCGACCCTTCTAAATACCATGTTGTTAAATTTTCTTTTGTTTTTCAATATTCTAGAAATCGAGGCCAGTAGCCATGCCTTTAAACAACTTCGACCCCACCACAGACACCTCCAACTTCAATTCTGGAAGCACAAGAAGACTTATAACTTTATACAACAGAGCCAGCTCCCGTTACGTCAGAATACATGGTCGAAGGGTAGACGCCAAAGGTTCGCAAGACGACCCACATGGTAAGTTTGCAGCTTCATTTCATTATCATGTACCTTTTTGCTACGACAACATCGCTGAACGAGTAATGGGGAGAGGTTGATGAGGCGTGATGGGTCAGTAGTAGAGCTGTGGTCTCATAACCAGGAAGTCATGGGTTCGAAACCAACAAGTCGATGCTCAAGTGCACTTTGTCCAGTTGACATAATGCATGCCAATCGAAAGATCATCAAAATGGGGAAACATATTGGATAGGTGTGTTTGCGATGTTTACAGGATAAATAGTTTCACAGAATGATGACGGGAAAGCAGGGATAATGATGTGCATGTGTGTTTCAAAATACAACCCTGTGAAGAAATATTAGACCATACTCCTATTATCATGATTATATTTAGGGTAATATCATTACGCGTATAAACTAACAAAAAGTTCTCTCTTCATTCCTCCTTGAATACTGGACATTTTACAACCATTGTACCTACCTATTTGGGCATTTTGTCTCCATCTTACCACGGATATAATGTTAGCAGTACCCTTGCTTGGTATAATATTTTATTTTTACATGGCTGTATATGCGAGGTGAATGCGTGATATAAAAATTAAATATTGACAAGAAGAAATTGTGATGCTAATGGGTGTGAGTGTTGCAATATAACAGTAGGGTTCATAAGATGATAATCCTTGTTCAATCTCATTCAACTAATGTGGATCTTGTTGAGCTAATCCACACTCACCCATGGATATACAACTACAAGTATGTTTCACGCGAGGAACACAAACGTCCCAGGCACGGTGACGCCATAGCCTTGTACAACCAGTGGAAAGTACTCGTTTTCCAGGGTCGAAACAGTACCAGGCAATGTGATTCATCTTTCACTGCCGGGTACTTAAACATTGAGATAAGAGGGTTGCTGTGAACTTGAGACGATCGTCACCGTTCCTCCTGTCGAAGGACTCATCCAATTAATTAATTATCCCAAATGAATACATGTATGTATGTTTATAACAATTAACACGTTTGCGTGTAATAGTACTAGTAGTATTGTCACGATGGAAACATTGACATCTTTTTAAAGCGCTTTACAATGATAAGGAACTGATGAAAATGATTTTTATTTATAATCTCCAGTTAGTCGATTCAATTATGATGGCATCCCGAAGGGGTGCGAATCCTATACCTTGTATCCATTGGCACACCTTGGCGTTTGAATCACTGACCGGTAATTACTCTAACCACTTGACCATTACACCTCACCAGGGTCTTGTATAGACCAAACGCGATTTGAAAGGCTTTCGAAAAAAAAAAACCTAAGCCAATTTCAAAGATGACATGTCATATCTTGCTCATACACTGTATATGCGGATGACAAGTCGTCTCTTCCTCTAGTAGGTGGATGCCATACAGTCTTGGTAGCGAGTTGGCAAGCAATTGACCTTCAGCGTGACTCAGGATTGTCTCAGCAGTCTGACCACACTCCCGAAGACAATCCAGATACACGGCCCGAGGTGGTATGTGTCACAAGACCTTTCCCCATCTCAGAGGACCCCCTTCTAAAGGATGCTGGCTCACGTAGTGTAGCGTCTCTAGAAGTGGTTAGGGTTCGGACCCTTGAAGAGTTGAGTGTCGTCATCTTGCATCGGTTTTTTAATAGGCCTATTGATGTGTGTCCTTGGGTCTATTCATGTCGGTTATTGGTCACCGTGACGTAATGGAAATTGTTAAAATCAGTTGCATTTTCAGAAAGAATAGAAAATCTTAAAATAGTCTCATGGTAGACATGAGAAAGTAGAAGAGGTAAACAAAGAATTTGCAGTGCCTTAACCTTTACGCATTGTGGGCACAATAAGGCTTTTAAATAGAAACGTGATACCCTTACTAAAATAGGGAGGGTGACACTATCTAAAACGGATGAAGGCAAAGGAAGACAATAAAAATCTACATTGAAAATCTGCAGCCAAATTCTCCCGAAAGTCCTATCTAGAATCTATATTTGAAGAATTGTAATACATGTATTGGATTAGATGTATTGACACGAAGAAAAATGAGCATTCCCATTTATATTTGTTATCATCCAAACAGTCTTTCCCCAATTCTACTGAAATGACAGTTACTTCATATTCAAGACAAAGTGTCCTTGGAATTCTGTGGTACAGGTCAAAGACCATCCCGTGATTTATCATGAAGTGCTGCCGAAATAAGATAAAGGTCGTTCCGAGGTGACGACATCGTCGTCGCGCGCCACATTTCGTCAGCGGTATATAGGTTCGAGGTGAAAATGTCGTCGCCGATCTGTCAGCGAGTTCGCTCGCGCTAGCTGGAGGTCGATAATTTGTGGACGGTATTTTCTTTCATATTGCTCGGAGATCACGGGGCGGCCCAGCTCTGCCGTTCTGTCGTCAGTCTCAATTTTAAGTGGTGAAAGTAATTTATTTGGTATGAAAATCTGGACGCGAAACGCTCCAGAAAGCATAACAGATGGACTGCCCTATAGAGTTTGGGATGTACAGGGGATCTTCCTGATGCCTGACAAACACCACCCTCTTCTCAGTCGATTTCTATCATTTTACGTGTATAAGTCATCGCATATTTTTATGATTATCTAAACGGGTGGAGTTTTAAGCGCAGAAGTAGTATTAAGCTGTGAGAGCAATTCAGTTTCGTAACATGTCTCTGAAAGCTCTATCGGTGGTTTTTCTAATTACAGCAAGGCGAATGAAATCTATAAGGGGAAGAGAAGGGAAAGCCCTTGCAATTAGTGGAGTTTGTGGTGGCAGGTAGCGATATGTTAAAACAGGAAGATACCCACGGAGGAGATCCCCACCTGGGGAAAATGAATGTGCCTTGCGTAATAATCACCTCTGAACCAATGCTTTATGGGAGGGTGTTGACCTTCCAACCAGTTTCTGCTCTTCACACCCCGTATGCAAGGACCTGCATGATGAGGGGGTACAACTAAAGGGTGAATAGTATTACCCCTAAAAGACGGGCAAAGTTTTCTTTTGTCCAAAGGCATGGGCAGTGTTCCATGAAGATCAGGAACTCGAGCTAGGGTACATTCTCCTATGACCAAGTCCTTCCAAATTTCACCAAAGGTCGACAACCATCCAGAACCTGTAGAAGAATTATCATCATAAATCGATGTCATATAGCATCGTCAATGTCAGAAACACTATGTCTTCACTTTTGTGTCCATTTTTCTATTGACTTTGAAAACTCTACTCTATTATTGTCGCCCCTCATAAGGAGTCTGCATATAAAACTGATAATAGATGTTTATCAATCTCCCCCTCATCATTGGCTGGGCTGATAGACCCCTAAAACTTTGGATACCCCCTTCTTTCTTTATCTCTGTCTTAAGGGGGTGGCTACGCACTTGTCCGCGGCTCCCGAAAATCGCGTGTGTAATGCATCGTCAGGGGAATCCCGCCCTAATGAAGACTTAATTAGTCTTCTTCCGTGTTTGTCGTTGCTCGAGCTCGGTTGAACTCTCTTAAACGACACTGGCATAATGTGGAAGTGCATTCGAAGTTTCTGTTATTTGGCCAAACATTTAGTAAAGTACCCTCGCACTCGTGAAGAACCCACACGTCTCAAGATATCGAATGAATTAATAAGTAGAAATGGTTCTCGAATTTCCTTTCTTTCTCTCTCATGATCAAAAGTAAAGTTGCAAATTATTATACAACCTTTGATACTGCCAATGCAGTCAAAGACAAACAAACAGCACAAGCAAAGTCAACGTAAGCAAGGTTTAACCTGTTTTGGGTATTCATCTCTTTGTTTGTCTTATGTTTGCCTTACTAAATTCTGTTGTCAAACACATTTTAACCTATTTCATCAGAAGGGGATAAATATCAATTTGAGTAAAGTTGAACAAAATATGGATTTTGGAAAACATGGTAGATTAGATGATTCATTGTGATTTTTCTTTCTATTAAGCTGTACATTTGACATGTCATACGTGTCTTATTAACGAAGCTTATAAATAATTCACATTATTCTAGTATGATCTTCATAATTCCACCAAGAAAATAATTCAAGCCCAATTGCTTAATGTGCTATGAGATGGAAAATGTGATTTAGCAGTAGTAGTAGTGGAACACTTTATTGGGTAACTTGTTTGGCATAGGGCTAATCTTTTATATGAAGATAAAGGTTGGGACTTTTGAATTTTGAGGAATGTGTCAGGTGCAGGCATTTCATGTTAATGTTAGTGCATACATACCACGTCTGAAATGATTTCAGAGTACGCACAAAGTGACTTCTACACTGATTATTTTGACGAATATCTTGCCGTATTTACGGAAATCTAATCTCTGTTGTAGGCCTACTCGACCCCCTACTGCCAGATCCCTTGCAGTAGTTTTCCTTACAAATTTCTCGCATTTCTTCGTGCTTGTTTTCATATCATGTTTTGGCAACATTCACGGATAAGGCGACAGATAGTTGTTGCTTCGCGATCCATTGGTCTGGCTTTGAACCCTGCAGCCCGCCAGGTCAGCTTGAACTATATAGCAACTTTCACGAGTTTGAAGCGATGGAATGCCCTTGGGAGGCTTACCAGAAAGAGGTTTACCCAGTTGAGTTGATGTTGCACAATCGCGTTCATGAATACATTAAGCTGTTTTCAGCATTTGTTGTTTACCACCACTGTGACAAGGTGTGCTGTTACATTACTTTGATGCTGCCAGCTCTATTTTGCTTAGGTTATAGCATAATAGCTGTTCGGAATGTTTGTATAATTTTGTATTATTAGCTTCCTTTAGCCGGGGTTCATAGTAACTCATGCAAGAGGTTGGTAGTTAGACATAACATTAACTATTAACAGCATTAGACAAAGTAACAATGTAGAATAAGACGATACTTTATATCATATATATTCGTTATTTTTGTGTGTAATTATGTAATGTTACTTTGGAATTGGGTAGCGATTACTACATTAGTATAACTCCTTGTAGGGGAAGTGACGCTGAATCACATTAATAATCTAATTGGTTGATACAAACGTATATTAGAGTCATTAAGTTCTGATGATTAAATGTGAAATTCGTAACATTTTTAGACGATGTTCTTTTTGGACGAGTTCGCAGACAGTCTATAGTCTGATTGACCCGCCCAAACAACCGTCTATCCAAAATTAGTCCTCCTTCTAACTACCCTGACTATGGTGTCTTCTCGCATGGCCACGGGAAACACATTGGGGGCAAAGAGAGGAAGGAGATATAGGGAGAGAGTGAGAGATAGCGAGAGAGAGAAGTGTAGAGAGGAAGAGGGAGATGGGAGAGAGAGAGAGAGAGAGAGAAGAGAGACAAAGATAGCAGCACTCCAAAATCGTCACCCCAAAATACGAGTAGCGGAAAAGCGAGACTTTTGCCAAGAAACGTGGAGTGAAGTCTCCATCAGCCTACGATTTGTTAATGATGATATAGGGTAACAGTCTAGACTATCTGTTGAAGGTTAGTGTTTTTATTGTTGCATCTTAAGCGTATTCAGTGGGTGGATTCGATGTTACTTCTGCAAGGGATGTGCTATGAGGAAAGATATGACCCAATTCTAGCTCTGTACGCAGTACAGTTTCGTCTCGAGGGGGTGGTGTGATTATTTCATTCGTCTGCACAATGGGGTGCGACTCCTAGTTACCATGAATGTTGTTTAGTGACACCTCATTATTTATAATCTCAGTTATCCCCATTTCTATGTCATCGTGTGTTTTTATCAGATATGATGAAGGTAAAACAAACAGGAATTTTGAAATAGATTAACGTGTAATATACACACTTCTTATATTTATTTTTTTACGAGATTATATTCATACTGTACATAATGAGGGGGATGTTTTATTGATGAACTCAAAAAAGAGATTGTCTTTCAAAGCATGTGACTAACAGGTTGTATGTGTAACTAAGGAGTTACTTGTAAATAATTGGTGTTACATTCCGTCGTAAAATTATACAAACGCAGTACAATAGTAACTCACCCTGATCCTGTATGGTATTGTGTAGTCAACAGACAAGATCAGTATATGACGTGAGATTATATATCCATAAAGCCATCATATTTGAAGTGTTTTTTATTGAAGAACTGCAAACATTGTATGAAGTTAAACGTATATAATTTAAACATTTCTTGCTCAACTGCATGTCGTTAAACCTTTGATGCAAACCAATGTAGAAATGTATTTGGTAAATGAGCTTATCACATTAGTAGCTCATTCGTATCATTTATATTTACATCCAGAGATCAGATTTGATGACATTATTATATGAGATTATTTATTTACAAACCCATCATATCTGAAGTGTTTTTATTGAAGAACTGTAAACATTATATGCCATTTAAGATGTATACTCTAGGCATCGCTTGTTTAACTATATGCCTTAAAACTTAGAAATGCACTCGAATGTTCAAAATATACGTTGTTAATCACCATGCAGCATAATCTAATTACATCAGTAACCAATTCGTGTTGTGTGCATTATTATGTAGGAATCAGATATGAAAATATAATTGTGTAAACACATACATGTATATAAGATTTTGTATTTATCACTCCATCGTAATTCATGTTTTATCAAGTCTCGATCAGGTACATTGTATGACGCAGTAATTTGACCGCGGCGGATTGAAAAAATAAATCAAAAAATGTGATGATGACGTAGGTGTGATACGATTCACATCTCTGAATCTCACAACACAGAGTTCGGTAAATACGTGTACCTTTGTTGCGCGCAGTTGCCAATCATGACACGGAAGTAAAAAAACGTCGCGGTTTTGTTGCGGCGGTTAACCGCGTCATTTCTGAAGGAGGCTTAATTTACCGAACTCCTAAAATTCAGATATCAGAATCCAAGATCAAATTGTAATACCTTGATCAAACTCATGAACGCTTGCATGAAAATGTGATTGGCCGTGATCTCGATTCGTGTGTCGAGGTGATTTCATATTTCCGTGGCATGCATGTCCCATAATTTCAATGTAGATGGCAAGTTGATACTTGGCCGGATACAACTTGAAAAGCAAAAGTGGGCAGCAGTATTTGAGTCACCCTCTTTTTTAAAAGAATACGGAAGTGAAAACGCCTGGAAATGAAATCTCTTCAATGTCGAATACTTCTGAGAGGTTTAAATTATCTAGCTTTACGCATTCTCGGAGGAATATTACTGTATGAATGTTTGCAAACCTCTCTTATTTTGCTTGAAATGAATGCAATTACCAACGGTGTAATACTTTATGAATCATAATCAATAGTACATTGATTATATCGTCAAGTGTCAGCAGTCATTTAAATTCATTACTAATCGTATGAAACCTCGGTAACTGTATAAATACATGGAAATGTTTGATATCCTTCAGTCAGTACACTAAAATAATGGATATATATTATCATGTAAGAGTGAATATGGCCCTAGTAGCAGCATATTGCGTTGGTGTAATAACGTTTTGACGTTGCTTTAAAGATGAAGTTGAGTTCTGGTCATGCGATTGCATTGTGAAGTAAACGTTGTGGAATCCATCAGAAAAGGTTGATCATCTAGCATATAAGTATTGTTGTGTACTGCAAGGTTCTGGAATTATCAAAATGATGAGAAATTTGGCCCAGTCTTGGTAAAGTTTCAAACACTGTACATAGAAATATGTACATGGGACTACACGAACATGTGGCATAACAATCCGTCCCGATTTTTATAATGTTACATGCTATATTTTGAATATTAAGGCATTTGGAGAGCCATGCTATTTCAGGAAACGTTTATTTTTAATCGTATGTTCTTCCACACTTGCATAATACAATAATTACGCTCACAAATTATTTTTCACCTCTTCCCAGAACTCAACTTTCTCTTTCAAGACGCCTTAATCATTAGCTGAAATATAAAATGAAGATGTTTGCCATGAAACATAACTGAAGCCTCACAATGTAATGTAAGAGATAGATTCCTAGAAGCTCATCCTACGTCAATTGTGATCTATTTTCTTGAACATTCTACTCAAATTATGTACACATCACACATTCCAAGATAGAGAATCTCTGTCTCGATAAATGGTTGGTTTTACCTTCAAGAGTGCTATTAAACTAGATTGACATGCAGTGTCTTGAAAAGACTACATAAAAACTACACGTCATTCCCAATCCTCAATAATATGTTTTTCATCGATCGTGATGTGAATAAAAACACGCGAAATCGAGCCTGGCCATTATAAGTTAATGTTTTCCCGGGTTTACCTCTTCGAAAAGTGCAACAGTACAACACAAAATGCTACATAATGTAGGATCTCCGTACTTTTGCAATTTGGCGAATAGTGAGGGCAAAAAGAGGCATGTCGCTTTTGAAAGGAAGAATATCTATCTATGCCTATTTATCGAGTATTGCAAAGAGCACCTGTCTGTTCGATGGGTAATCACTCATCTTTCTGCTTTTCTGTCACAAACAAGCTGTAATCGCGACACAAAATGGTTTTTTTCGCGTCAAAATGGTTGTTCCTAGGGCAGTTAAAGGTACAGATTAGCATTACAGGTGGGTGGGCCATAAATTCAAACAAAAATCGTAGTAGTTTAACAACTTTAACTGTGATTATCCTCCGTATATGACACAAAGTGATATAAACGTCGCTGTTGAGATTATCACCGTGGTACTGTATTATCATGAAAGTTCTAATGGACATACCCAGTTAGGTCATTAGTACAATAGTAGTATGCCTAGTCAACACCAAACATTCCAACATGACAGTAAGAAATGTCCATGTTGAATGTAGACTGTATTGAGTCACTTTGTGCATAGTGTGAGTGGTACAAATAACAAAGGGGTGGTAGGATCGTTATGTTCTGGGGGTTACCGAATCATGCTAGCGGGGTATACGTGAATAATGATATGAGTCTTATTTCATGCGCCACTAAATGAATTCGTGACACGTAACAAGACTTTGTCTGGAGCCATTCTTAGTGAATGTAACGATTTTGTGTTTTAAAAGCCTTAGGTGTTCAGCCACTCTACTTTCAAAAAGAGGAAGATCGTTGAGTTTTCGTGAATATATGAATAGATGGAGAGTTGCACCATCTTATTTTCAATGAGTCCCGTGAGAGATTCTTCGAAGTTCATACAAGACTTAGGCTGTATTTTGTTTAATCTAAAGAGAGATCAAAGTTTTCCCAATTCTCCTCTTATCACCCGGCTTCATTGATTGCGACAACCCCTTTAAATCTTAAGTTCAGCTCTACTTTTCTTCAATCGCAATTTCCGGAGTGTATTGGCAGAATGAGATATGTCCCTCGATGTAAATTGATAGATGTGATTCTTTAACATGCCCCATGTATTCTCATACACTAAACCACTTCTCTGTTTAACGTATATGGATGGGAGAGTATGGGTAAAAAAATAAAAAAATAAAGAAGAATGCTTTTGATTTGAGGTGAGGAAAAGGTGAAGATGTCACTGTACATTGCATTCAATCTGAATATAGTTTACCTTTCTTGTCTCCTCTATCGTTTAGGATGTAGAAGATTGTAATCTGAAATTAAATTGAATTGTTGTAGAAAACACAAATATATTTATGATTATGGGTACATATCCGTTCATTTCGTCCTTGTAGATTGCAGCTTGAGGGTGAACCTGAGATACTTTACACATCTTTTATTATTTCCGCACTAGTTATTTCTAATGTCGTTAATTTGAAGGACATTGGTCAACTTCCCTCAAATTAAACTAAATATATTCATCTCATCAAATTTCCAATCTCTAAATTGTTTATTGCTCTTGCATTGATATCCTAGAAAACGTTCGATATACAGGAGCTCAATTATTATTTGCAGTATTTAAAACACATTTCGACGTTAGCACGAATTCCACGATGGATATGAAAACTGCAGCACACTGGCACTTGTTATGACATAATTGCGAATTATTATAAATAAGATATACATAATATTACCAGCTTACACAATTTAGTTCCTTCAATGGACCTCGTGCTATTTCATCTACTAATAAGATATTGCCAATTACATTATTCGCTGATATGTCACAATCGACATTTATCATACTGTATTTATAATAGAATTGTAAACTGTAACAGCATTTGTCAATGCACGTAAAAGTTCTTCTATAAGAATCAAGTTTGTCTTGATATTCAATGCAATGCTACTGAGCTGGAGCATATTGTTGTCCACAAGACCTCGCAGTCTAGAACCCTGGGGGTGAACACTGCTCGCTTTTCGCGGGCTTTATTGAAAATTTCTGCATCAATTCCTTCGCGGTTAGCCAACCCAAATCCTGCAGCCACTGGACGAAGAAAACAATTCCACGTCGATATTACTTTATTCAGCTAAATTACATCGATATAGCAAGCAGGTCGATTTATGTATAAGCCTTAAACGATTGCTCGAAAAATTTGTGCTTGTGAATTTATATTGAGAGATGGAAAAAAAATGGAATAATGGAATCTCATCATATAGCGCCTGTGGGATGGGGTTTGTAGCGCTAAGAGGCGATTCTTCTGTGACAAACGATGGCAGAATGAGGCACATGGGTCGAATTGAGGTTGCTATCAAAAGAAATTATATTAACCATTGGCAATGGAGATAAAAGGAAAAGCGGACAATAAAACCCAGGCGGTTTTTGCAAGCCGCCAACAAAAGAAGACCATTTTTACCCAAAATGATCCAAATGCCTGTTTTGTGTTGGTCCCCGCACGCACCACACGAGCAGAAAAACTGTCTGCATTATTGACAAAACAACAAGAAGAAAAGAGCAAAAGACTGCTATAGCGAAGTAACAACTTTGCTCAGATTTACATGGGGGTAATGAATAGATGGGGGCATAAACGGGATCCGGTGTTCATTTATTCTTCTGTGAAGATGTATTTATCAGCATGGAAAGCAGACATTTCTGCAACAATAAAAAGGACAGACGGCTTATAAAAAATACCTCATTTTATGTCTATTGTATTACATATTATGACAAAATTAAAACACAAATGATATTGATGTCCAACATAGATCCATGTGCAATACATTATCGCGGTTGTTTAGTCTTACACATCATCGTAAGCAAATCAAATCTTCAAATCGACAAGCCTTTGTTGTGTTCCAAACATTTTGGTAATTGCAAGAAAGTGATATGTGAGTTGAATTCAAGAGGGAGCATGATCATCCAGTACGTTAACATTGCCCAGTACTGAGAAACCATTTTTTGTTAACCTTTCATGTTGGAAAATACCTGTCTTTCCGATTTAATATAGTGATTGAAATAGGCCTAATATAAAATAAGGTCTTATTTCCCGAATGGTTACCTCGATGGTATCGTTACTGACATCCCTGTTGGCCCTGCAGATGTCTTATTAAGGGCATTTTGAAGAATTTGCACACCATCTGATCATCGGATAGATCATTCATATTGTTTAGACTTAGAATTCTCTTTCTCAATTTGGAAACACCTGCAATTATATGCACATCTGCCAATCGTCACATATTGAGTCCAAACACATCAATTCTTTGTTCTAAGAAGGGTAAGCGTTGAAGTTGTACAATCAAAGTTGAGCTTCTTTTTTTTTCCAAATCAGAAAATTCAAACGCATTTCTGGAATAGTTTCACAAAGTCCACGTTATTGTTACACAAAATTGGGTGCATACCGCACCCGTAGAGATTTGTATATCGATTTAACAAAGCGAGACGAGAGAAAAAAATATCATAGTCGCGATTGTTTTTTGTTCTTGTATCGATATTGACCTGAAGTTTACAGACTCGAACTTGTGGATGATATTGGCCATACACGGCACCTGCCATTGTACTCGAGATATGTATTTATAATGAAAGGGAGAAAAAAAAAACAAGTTAATGTATAATAGATATATTATAGCTAGATAGATCGTTCATTACTTTTTCGGCTTTTTTAACTCACAATTTATTTGGATATGACCTACGTTATCTTTATTTTATATATCTCTCTCTGTCACACGCACCCATACACACACCCACACGCACGCACGCCCTCACACGAACTTCTTATTTTCTACGCAAACGTTATCCATAACAACATCAATCAGCAGATACGGACGATTGTTATCCCACCTCCAGTTTTGATTCCTCTTACTCTCTACCTCTCTTACTTCTCTATAACTCAACACGATTTGACTTCTTTTCCATATTCTTTTTGATATCTATTTTCTCCCCTCCACCTCCATCTCCATTTCCCCCTCAATTTTTATCCTCGACCGATCTTTGCTAGGACCCGTTTGATCCCGATTGGGTTGTCACATATTTACAGCATATTAAGCTACCGAGCATGTGAGTGTCTTCTCAACTGGATGGTGTTTGTTTATTTCCGATTTCTGGAGGACCCAAGAGAAGTGCAAATATACATCGAAGGGGTGATGTTTTTTTCATTATCAGCAGTTAGCAAACCCGCATTCATCACACTTTCAGCAAAATTTGCCATTTTACTTTTATTTGTCTCTTTCCCCTTTCATTTTCCTTTTATGTGGAGTATAGGAACTGAATAAGAAATTCCACTTTTTTATGTCTTCTTCTAAATGTGTACAATTGCTTTTGGTGGAGAAAATGAATGAAAACACTTTCTTCTCTGCCCATCTATGCCTAAATATCCCCTGTAATAATCAATACTGCCAAAGGGAGGGGATATTAATGACACTTTTTGTATCTTCCTCGATAACATGGCTAAGGAATTCCTTTATTAACCAAGAAACAACACGGACTAAAAATTAAGTATCATATAAATATCCCTTTTTAAAATGAAAATAATGCTGATTTCTAATAGTACCGTTGATTAGAACAAGGAGGTAGGATTGATGTTAGAATGATTACAGGTTGTGTGTTGTAATGGGGTAGTGTGTGAGCATCAGTCTCCCAAGTCTCATTTACAAATATAATGATATCAATTTTGTCTCACTGTACATGGGTGAACGCTTACAAAAAGACCTGTACCGTCTGCTAAAATAATTTATTTGGGAATATATTGTTCAGGCACATGAAGGTATTTTGTCTATGAGTAAGAGCTATGGAGGTACGTAATAGTACTAATACGAAAATATACACCAGGGCCCCGTTGTATAAAACTTACCATCGATGGTAACTTTGCCATCAATTGCAACTACCATGGCAACAGGGCTCAACAGCCAATCAAAATCAAAGTTTCCATGGTAGTTACCATCAAATGGTAAGTTCTGTGCAACGGGGCCCAGGAGTATATAGCAAAATGCATTCAGTGCAATGTAAATTTGCCAGACCCAATTGAAATCTAGTCGCCGGCTTAATGCTGACAAGAATGATAATAAAGTTGTAACTACTTGTTTTTAAGTCGTGTGTTAGCTCCATTCAAATAGACTCGTTTTCATCGAAGCCTGCGAGGCTGCGAGTGCCTATTCTTAAATTCAGTGTTACCCTGATCTAAATCCCTAGTCTAAAGTCCCATCTATTCACCAAGACTATAAGCACACTAAGGCGTCTTAAATAACACTCCAAAATGATCTGGACATGTTTTAGTAACAGATTCCCATTCAAAAGTCAACTTTGAAAGGGTCGTTGCGACACAACAGGTGTATTCAGGGAAATTAAAGGCTCATTATTACTCTCAAACTCACACTAAAGAATTCAGAAGTCAGAAGAGTTTCTTTACTCGTATTTCTATACATGTGGCAGTTTGGATTCTGCGGAGCGGATAAATAATCTGCAGGTTTTTTTTTTTCTCCAGGGATGACTGGATGAGGTTTACTTTGTCTATTACACACAATGCGAAGAAAATGTGTTTTTCTGTAGAGTCAGTGTCCCCATAGAGGCTGGGCATATCATCGTCACAAGCTTTTGTATAACTATTGGTCAGACCGATGTCTTCAAACTTTACAAAACAGCATGTGAAACACGCCAATAAGACCACACACTCAAAAACGCTCGACCCACTAATGCTAATGTACTTCCTTTGTTGGTTCGGTGTGGCCAAATCTGGATAAATTTGTCGTCCTTTGTGCGGTAAAGACGGTGTTTTGCGAGTCATTTAGCAAGACTTTCTGAACGTCTGTTGTACCCTTTGTACTCTCCACCATCCTTAATAACGAAAACTTTCCTCATGTCAAAACTGTGTGGTTCGATAAATACGCGTACATACGTTATAATGATCCCCTACACAATCAAGTCAGGCAACGATCGTAGCCCGCCGCTCTCTCAAAGGAATGACAAATTCAGTTTTCATTACAGAGGTCTTTGTGACAATATAATTGAATTAAAGAGTCGCAACTTTTTTTACGTTGGTTAAGAAGTTGTCTCAAATGAGATGATTCTGTGATTAAAATTATACTATATAAAGCGCGCATAAAAAATATTGTGAATGTTTTTTTTTTTAAGTTTATGTTGTAGGAAGCGATTTGCCCCGAGTGAATAATGTGTATATTCAATGTATTGTATATTGATTGCATATGTAGAAAATTCCTGCATGCCTAAAGACACTAAAAATACAAAAACACAATACCAAATTGGAAAGAGTAAACAAAATATGTGACAGCCCTTGTTTTCAAATCTGCTTTCGATGGTGATGTTTGCCACTGTTTGTAGGATTCGAATTTGTTTGAAAGAGGCCTAGAGCGACAGGTTTGGATTTGTTTAGCTCTTAAACGTGCCAGAGAGAAAGGACTTGTCTGAATACTAATGATCTTCGAGTAGCTTTAAGTGTTTATACCTTTCTCTTCCTGTCTTATTGTCACTTTGTGTCGATCGCTTCAGAAGAGCAACTCGTGATGCAAATCTTTTTAAATAAGCAAGCAGAACGTGCAACTTGCGTTCCTTGTACATTTTGATTAAATCGGTATAAAATTTTTAAAAAAAGGTTCAGTTGTGCATTGTTTAAGAAAAAATGTACATTATGTATTAAATATAAAGCTAAAATCGTGTATATGAACGGATTTGTTTTAACACATCTCATGATGTATAAATGGAGACTCCATATAAGGCAAACGATCTATAATCTCGGTCTAATCGCCAAACCGACTCCGCACCAATCCTAAACCGACCTATTCTTTGTCATTGGGGATACTGTAATGGTCCGGTCTCTCGTCGGTCTGGTATTGGTCTCGTGACCGAGGACACGAGACAAATATTTATATGTGTCTGTACAAATACAAATATCCGGTTGCATGTTATATTCAAACCCAGTCTTGATGCTGATCCATGAGGACGTGATTTGATAATTTGACAACTATCTTCTCCATGGATAACCTATGCCCCTCTGTAATACATACGCTAATTCCTCGAGATGTATATTGAGCAACTGCAGCAAGGTTTTTCCTCCAGGGAATTCTCCTGCAATTACCATCACCATGCGGACACAGCCTGTAGGTAAACGTGTAGGCCCAGCTCGCAAGATGATGTAGCGTGTACGTAGTCTGCTCCTCCGCATAAGTCCCTCCATGCTAGTCCCTCCATGCTTGTCCCTCCATTGCAGGAAGGGGCACGGGTGATGAGAGGAAGCAAGGCTGAAACTATACGGAAATGAGAATAATAGGATTAGGGCTGGAGATCACACTTGATTGTATGTTTCAATTGGGTGTTTTCTTTAAAAGGAATAACGCTCATGTACTTTCCTTGTTTTAAACCCACACGATAAAACGTGATGGATTAAACGGTTTTTTTTTCTTCTTCTGTTCCAGCCGTTCAGTAATTGAAGACTTTTTCAAAAATATCTATCAGCATGATCGAATAAAAGGCGTTTTAATATAATACATTAGGGAATAGACTGTAATGTAATAGAATGTAAAATAATGAAACATAATTGATTTGTCTAATTCAACGATACCCATTTATTGTGCAGTTTTATGAAAATACCCTTCTCTCAAAGTGTGTCATAGTTAGGCCCACATTGTCGAGAATATATGGAGGTAATTATGAACTGCTGTATGGTTCATATCATGTTTAGGATAGTGGTGCGGAAGAAAGTCAAACAAAAGTTAAAAAATTAAATTTAAATTGATATGTCCCGGGTATATTCACTTTATTTGCCGTAATGCACTTTCAGAAGATTTCTAAACGTACGAATTCAAACAGATTATCGTTCTCCAATAACTCGATTACATTGATTCATGATTGCATTGCATGAAACACCAAGTGTACGATGTGCAACAGAATTTAGAACAAAGTTACAATATATTATCTGCCCTTACCTCATAGTTCACAATAGCGGCCAGGTATAGGGTTATTTTAGTCTTTCCATTCACTCGCATCGCATACATCATATGGTCATATTTCATGCGACACGCAAGGTGTTCACAAGCGTGAGAGAGTTTTCCCATGAAGCTGTGATCGGGAATTTAGATAAAGAAGTATTTTTAAAAACTGGTTTATCTTAACATCGAGTGGAAGTAACGAGCCTAAGCCTGGAAGCGGCCAAAAAAAAATCAACGTGCCGATTACTGACTTGGATTAAAATTTGACACATTGTTGAAACTATGTTCCGCATGTGGCGGCAACTCATTACGAAGCAAATTACTTGATCGTATCTTTTCGCCCTCAAGTGTATTAACGGTATGTATCACGTGGTTGCTTTTGTGACACGTGACAAAAGCAGTGCACATACTACGTTTCAATGAATAGTAGGGATTCTCTTGATCGTAAGGTTTTGAGTTCCTCAGATTCGACAGAGGTATTAAATTTTGGTCGTTTACGGTCCAGTGTTCGATCACATGTACGTCAACACACAAGTGGGGTGGCAAATCACATTTTATAGCTACATGCATTATAAATATCTCACGATTGCGGTAGGGTCCACGCGAGTACTAAATGAATTACGATCTCTAAGTACCGCGATGCGTAGGGTATTTCCAGAGACCTCTAGAATAAGATCATATTAAAATGTATAAAAACAGTTTTTTTTTACAATACCTGTTGATTGATAAGCCAATCAACACTATTCTAGTAAGGTTTCCGAAATGCATATGTGGTCAGCGCATAACCTTGCATACAATCACATCGTCTGCGGTGCAGTTAAGCCCTTTAGGGTCTTTAAAACAAAGACTATTGAGTGGGTTTCCACGCCACATCTGACGGGTTACCGCTCACGTGCCCGGTCTCCCGGGGGTGATAATGTGGGGTTAATGTCTTTCCCAGTGCCACGCGACTGTCTTGTCGGTATCTGCTGAGCGTAAATCAACTTTGATGAGTGTCCTTGTTTCAGGTCACAGCAGATTACGTAATGTAAACAACAACCGATAAATTCACATGCCTCTAGCCTCCACGCAAGGCGTTCCGATGTCAAAGCACGAAAAATATGACTTGTGGGCTATTTTAGGCTGAAGGATCTGTAAATCAAAGGAACCCCAATATTTTGACAAGGACGGGGGCAAGAAGCGAGAACATCAAGTTGGGGGGGGGGGGGG
>BEXV01000711.1:70576-97757 GCA_003118195.1 Hemicentrotus pulcherrimus
AACGAATATTACACAGTGGAGTCTCGTGGGGCGATCTTGATTTTGAGTTTAGAACACATCATTTGCGAAAAGGTTTTCTTTTGAGAGGGGGTTCACATTTTTCTGAATGAATATAAAAATTACTTCGCATAGACCTGTGGATCGTTCTTGTTTTTTGTTTTTTCTGAGACAGATCTGATTTTTTCATAATTTGTTTGCGTTCAGAACAACGACCCTTTGCTCTTTTCGGGGGTTCCTTTTCCTTAAACGTCCACGGGGGAGGGGGGGGGGGGGTCGATCCAATTTTAGCAGCGTTGATGCCTCGATGATAATAATACACAAATGGACTGAGTTGCTGCGAATTTTGGTTCCACCGTTGGAGCTGAGCGGTGTCTTTTGTGGTAGAGGTGTCGAAAACTGCACCCCTGTCTTCCGCTCCCGACGTCCTTCCCACACCACTTGGATGAATTGGGGACCTGTTGGGTACCCGTCGAGGGAGCCCCGGTATCACTACCACCACTAAACGATGTTTATTCAACCATATTGTGCATGAAATCAATCTCACACATGAATGTGTTTCCCAAATAATTGGTGTGACACAGGATTTCTGTCCTGGCCTACCCGAAATTGGTTATCAAAGAGGATGACTGAAATAAGGACATCACAAATGGCGTTAGGGGTGTCAGATGGGATTTCGAACAAGAAAAGAAAAAAAGATTTAAACCTGGGTGCTTTCGAATATGGGTACCCAGTATTTTGACCAACATGGGTTCGTGAAAAAAGATAGCAGTTCTTTATATCAACATGCACATTTTATCCAAATAGTTTTATCTTGGGTAGGATGAAGATTTAAAAAGCTGCGAAATTAGGGAAATATTTTGATCTCAAATCTCAAAGAATTTAGCTTCAAGAAGCAGTTTGTTAGTAGACCCAGTTAATCTGTTTCAAAATCTCGTCGAGTTGATGTACACCTTTTAAAATTGCTGTATAGCGAACTTCTTTGAACCTGTGCGTTTATGAAAGCGTACCGCAACAGAGCTTTGTAGCTTGCCAAAAAGTGGGTAAAAAAAAGTCAGCATGGAATTTGTTCTCATTTTCGCCTTTGAACTGCAAAAGTGACTGGCCTGAGTAAATGACCTGCGGGCGACGAGAATTATTCTCCATGAAGCCCTGGTGCTTTGCAACTAAGTCACGATATTGCGACAAAAGCCAGTGAAATTCCATCCCCGAGCTATTGGTGGAGAATTAGTTCAACGGCTAAAGATCCCGAGTATATTGGCTCTAAGTACTCGGGTCTCCTGTTCGAGCAAGAAAAGAGCAAAATCCCCATTTCTTCGGAGAAAAGGAAAAAGTTAAGGCGAAAAAGTGAGAATAAATCCCTTCTGTAAAGTTGTCTGCGCATTAACCCGGCGATGTACGGGCGTTAGAGAGTCTTGACGCGCCATACAGGGAACGAATTATTGAACTTTAAACTTAGGATGCCGCCAAATGGTGTTGATTAAATTAATTAGGAGATTGTATGACAAGAGCTAGATGAAGCTCCGCGAATAAGGGCTAGGAAGGGGGGGAAAGGGAACGGAAGAGGGAGAGAGAGGCAGAGAGAGTGTGTGAAAAGGGGAATAAAAAGAGGAAACTAGTTTTGATGGTGTAGCCGCCTAAAAGTACGTCGTGAGTCACCAAGGGACTCGGTCCTATGGTGAGACTTGATGTGGAGTATTGGTACCGGTCGTTGGGGTGTATGGTGGTGGTTTTTTTTTAAGAAGGCACGAAACGATGAATTTACACGGTCATTTTGCAGGAGGGGTTTGTTAACATTGGAAGGCGACACCTAAGGGAATGGGGGACATGTGGGGGCCGGTGGTGTCTGATGTGGTTTGTAGTCAAACTTTTGGAGAGTGGAGGTTGAATGGAAGGAACATTTTGATGGAAAGTGAAAAGCGAGGGGGGAGAAAGTGAACAAACAGAGGCGAACTAAAAGACGAATAAAGAGATGAGAGAGAGAGAGAGAGAGAGAGATCGGGGGTCGAGAGAAAATATGTTTTGGGACCGAAAGATTTCAAGAAGCCATGGATATGAAGAATTAATGTGAATGTCAGCAACAGATGACCATTAAATTCATCTACAGAACTCTTTTTAAATGATTTTTTTTTTTCGATCGCGACTACGAATTTGAAAATGTGTTATATACTTGTCATTTGAAGGTTAATGCTACTGGCGATCATGCCAATAGCAATGCAAAAGAATTTTGTTAATACTGCTATTGTTATTTCACCAAAAAAAATCATTATAAATATGTGATGCTTAATGCATACGTGACCTTGGATATAACATTATAAGAACTTGTAACTGGAGAATATTTTACGATTCGTTTTGGACCACTTTAAAAATACAGGAATAGAGAAAGTCACTGACTACAAGAACAATATTCTTTATCTTGGTACTCGATTAATTTGTTGTTGTTGTTAAAATATATTTTTTATTTGATTTACTTAGTTTTGTTTTGTTTCTATTTCCCCTACAGCACAATTACTAATAACAACGACAGACTTCGACAGCAGTGTATTAATACAAGGAAATAAATCAAAAAACTATTTATGCGTCAACGGCAAGGGAGAATTAATATCAAAGGTAAGTTGGTTTTATTATTTTCCCTCTATTTTCCCTCTAAATTCATGACGTATGAAGATCAACGTGTCTTAAATGTTTGTAACAAATCAAATCCACTGAAATTTGGTTTAGGCCTCGCTTGACCTATTTTAACCGTTGTTGGACTAGATAAAAGGTGTTTAGTTTATTTAACAGTTAGTTTTGGACACAATAAATTCAACAAAAAAAGTTGTTCAAAATTTAAGACACTTTGATCATAAGCTGAAGTCAGTAAAACAAGATAGGCCATCTCAGATTATTGTAGTAGTCGTGGTAGTTAAGGGCTGTATCAGGTAGCAAGTTTATTAATCAAGTTAGCTTGGCATTTTAGGTAACATGCTTTTTATCATGAGCATATAACTTGTTCTCCTGCTACTTGTGGTATACTTATTACAATCCATTTTACGAATAAGGGATCGAATTCGAAACGTTTTGAACCCCCCTCCGAAGGGTTTAACAGGAATGGCAGGTCAGCACATGGAGACCCATCATCAGAACTAGCTACAAAGTTCATCTTCTACAGGGCACCTTAGAGTAGGGTGAATTTTGAGCCGATAGAGTCATGTTTCACAACAAAAGGGTTTTAAACATGGCCCTTTTTTCTTTTAGCAAGGTCTGGCGAATTTCCCTATTGCCCCATAGCCATCACTGTGTAGAGTAAACTGTAGCTGTTTGAATGTGTGTACTGAGCAAATAGAAAGGTACTTGTGTTCCCCGCTCACAAAACAGTTCGGCAGTGCTATGGTACATAATGCCAAGATGTAGGTCTTCGGTAAACACTGCCAAATTATATTAAAGGGGGAATATAGATATGATATGATGCAAAGAAAAACCTGTCACCACTTCCCCGATACTTACTGACATACTGACTATGCCATGAGCGATATTCATTAATCATTCGCTGAATGTGATATAGGGAGTGCATCGCGAGGCCTAATTTGCTGCAAGTCGGAAAGAATTGGCACAAAGAACCGGAAATCCTAAGTTATAATAAGGTTCATGGCTGTTTTCAACGCCACTAAGCTATGTCATGATAATAAATCTAAAGCCATTCATATTTTACCGTTTTTAAATGCCATTCAGAGCCCGTAGTTGGGTACCATCCTCACAAAACTAATAAAACTAAGCCCATTTAAACGTCATATGAACTCACTATCACAATGTGGAAAACAAGCTAGCAATATATTATACTTTTCAGTGTCTCATTCAACCTTCCTACGAAACAAACTCATCCATTTTCGCTGATTATTATCACTAGCTGGCACATCAAAGCCAACGCAAACGAATTAATGTATGGGAAGACTTTATTAATCTTTTGTATCAATATTATTTATATGACGATGATTGCGTCCATGAACTTAGCCCGTCATCAGGTATACTTATTGTCATCTTATTACAGACCAATTGCTAAGTTTAAAGTTGTTTGTTTTTATAGTATGATAAAGACGTCGTTGTGGTTAGCAATGGCCTTCGCCCTACTATACCCCTCCTCTCCTGCTCCACCTTCAAAACAAAGGAGAAAACATATGGTCAATGAAAAGAGAAATACAATTTCATTCTTCTAAAAGTGACCATCGGCTTTGTGACGATATCGACGAATACACACAAATTAATTCGTTTGACTGAGCACTTTCAAGTGTATAATTCCTGGTAAAAACCTATATGGATTGAACATTTTTTATCTCATATTTGCTACATGGGTTACTGGGAGGAGATTTTTTTTTCTTCTTCTGTGATTTTCACAATTTCATAATTGTTATAAAATCGTATGTTTTCCCAGTAAGGAAGACGCGAATATTTCCACGACATTGGGTCTATGAGGATATTGCTGTGACAGAGAATTTCACTGTTTCAGCTGCTTATCTAACATTAATCTGAATGATGATAGCCTCATACCGAAAACTAGTCTACGGAAAATTACCGATAAGCATTTTCTTTTTAAACTTTATATTAATGTTATACATTTTGATATTTCGAACTGCAAATGTGCAGATGACTTTGTGTACATTTTGATTTCACGAATTTTTGATGACACAAAATTATTTAACCCATAAAGATATGTTTGTTGCAAAGAGATTTCTAATATAATTATTATCATTATCAATATTGCTCCTGTTTTTACGATTATTGATAGTAGTTCAGTGTAGAACTTTATTCATTGCCCACATAAAAATACTTTCTACAAAGTAAATTCCTAGGAAAGGACAAGTCAGTTTCTTTAGATATCAAATATTCCTGAAAACCCAATTTCATGATTTTTTTGTGTTAAATGATTAGATAATAATTCAACAAACCAAACTCACTGTGAAAGAATGACAAACAATTGGCCAAAGGTTAAAAAAATACAATGAATAGGAGGATATATCATTTTGAATATTTATTGCTTTAAAATTATACCTGTTCAGTTGTATGCTTACGGTCGTCCTCGAGCGATTATTAAACAAACGCAGCACTTACAAAAGCTTTGCGAACTTCAACTAACGTTCACTGGCACGGTGAACCCTGTAGACACTTCACACTGAGTGTCTCCGGTTGACCCGAATTAAAAGTAGTACTCATGGCGGAAAAAATGAAAGAAAACGAAGAGGGAAAATCAGGACCTTGTACACAAACAATACCATGTCATGTGTAGCAGCTCAATCACAGAAATGAGCCGAGTCAATTTGTTCAATGAAAGCTTGCACCCAGCGTCGAGAGAGACTTAAAATTGATGACATTATAATAGCTTTGGGCATTAATAGATTATATAGCGTGTTGTTCAAATATATTAAATGTTTATTTGTTGGGTTTGAATAATGGCAAGTGTATCAACACCTTCGGCACATACCTTTGACATAGCAATACAGCAATTGAGAAGTACACGTGTTGATTTCGTTTGGTTGTGATGAGTAGTATTTTCTCAATGAATGTCGGAAATTAAAAAGATAACCGCAACTTCTATTTCGATGACTACACATATTCAGATGTTTGGATTCGTTTAATAAGTGTAATCAATTGGAATTAAATATAATAATTTCCATACATCGTACTTAAAGTTTAACGTGAGTTCCAGATCAGTTATAGTCATGATGAGATTATTCCCATAGTATAGGAAAGAACTGTTCTATAAGTCGGTAGCTAACGGGGAGCAGAAAAACGACATCCTCCGTTTTCCCCTGCGGGGAGAAAATCTAATACCTCTCGGAGTCAGAAGCAGGACAAACCCAAGGTCAAAACCCTCTCAGCAGTCCCTTCCGTGACATGAACGCTAAGAGAGGGATCTGTGGTTCTCCCTCCCAGACAAAATCTATACCGCCAATTTGCATACGCAGTCCCAAGTACATAATAAGAAAAATGGCAGGGTTGGAAAACACCTATTTTGAATGCTTCATTGGGAGGTGTAGACAAAGAACTACTAAACAGGCCTCGCCGGAAGTCTTATGAATACGGGTCAAATGAGAGATCCCCCCTCATGTTTTCCGCCCCGAATTGGTTGGTTAGGGGGTCGCGGTGGGGCATTGTAATCATCAGATGCATGATATGCGCAAGGGTGATGTTTGTAGGATGTTGTAGAGGAATGAGGAAGACTATAGACCCACCGAACCCTGAGGCTATTTTTGACACATAGGTACAGTAACGCTGCAGTCATACATCCTCCATTGGGACAATACAAAGCCCTATGACATGATTGTTGCATCTGAAAATTCATCAACAGGTAGGGGGCTAGGGTCCTCCGAGCCTCCTAGAAACAGTCCCTATTTACGGTGGTTGCTAAGTAGGACATTACAAGTTCGGCGCCGCTTCAGTGTGCTCCAACATTTGCTCCTCGTGTGTTTCATTTCGTCACATATCTAGGGTTCGTGTTGGAATTTAGTTTAGGTAATGGTTAGGGTGAAGTCTGATGTTATTCAAAGGTTAAACTGATGAGTTCGATTTAACAGTGTTGGACTTTTGAGCTTAGAATATATGTTTGCCCTAACACCCCCTTCCCTGGTAGTGAAAGAACCTGTCCAACGTGGTCCCAGATTGACTAAAGTAGTAACAAAGTGTGATGGAGGTTACAACAATTGGTTAGAACATATACTCACGATTAATATTATTTTAAAAAATGTGCATGATTCAATAATCAGAAAGAAATATAGTTCTCAAGGGCATATTGCTAACGTGTACCACAAAAACCACTGGACAAATTCTCTCAAGATTCTCTTACCAGCCATGATTTGGAAAGCATACAGACTTTTGGAAATTTACCTTTCTAGAAATTACTACAGTGGATTGAAATTGCTATGCAGTTGGCACAACTCAATAATTTTTTTTTTATGAATCCTATAATAACTTGCGTTGGCGAAAACATGTAAATTGCAGATTACAGACAAAGTGTTTGTTTTTATCAATTTATAGTTACATAATACGATTGTTAGTTTTGTTTCATTATTTCTAATTTTGTCTCTTTTTTCGCCTTTGTTTTGATCTGCAGACTTTGCACAGGAGACTAAAGGATGGAGGGTCAAGTTGTGTATTTCGGCAATCGCTCGCGATGTTTTCGAGATATGATGGATTCGTATCAGTTCAGAACCCCTCATGGGTATTAGCCTTCAAAGGCAACGGTGACTCGAAAAAGGCGTCCAAGGCCAAACTGGACACTAGGTCGTCACAGTTCTTGTTTATGCCGGTCGATGACGACATCAGGATCAACGAGGAAGCCTTCAACATGTTAGGCGACGTCGTCTTAAACGAACTCCATAAAGCCATCCAGGATGGCACGAGTGAAGGTGGAAGGAGAAGAAATTCAGATCAGGGTCGTAGGTGATGGTTGCTTCTGGACTGACTTGTGGAAACCGTTAGGAGAGCACTTCATCAAAGGACTCCATGATGAACAAGAGGAATACCAGCAGACTCTGTGCAAAAGAAAAGGATGTACAGTTCCATGTATTGCTGACTATTAACAGTATTTTTATATGAAGATTTGTAATTTATATTATTTCTTATTTAATATTGTACCAAAACGACTTCAAAGAAGTGTTTTCTATGAATATTTATTTATTATGCTTGAGTTGCACCAATGCCACGATTCACTACAACTGGTGACACGGTTACTCTGATTGGTGGAGCAACGTCGCTACATTAGACGCGTTTCCAGTCGCTCAAATGACATCTTACATTTTCCTGAAAGTCACGTGTTAACTCGACTTCGTCCTGAGCGGTTTCGACGACTGTGCATCGCGTCTAAGTAAGAGGGAATCAAGCATCTAGTGAACTGCACATTGTGTATGTCACACCTGTCGCTTCTGCATTTAATTGAGATTCGAGTATTTGTATATATTGTTACATGAAATCTTCCGTGCAAATTAAATGACGTTATTCCGCAGAAGCGAGCAACAAGTGACTGACGGCAGCTGGTTTAAAAACAGTCACGTGATTGAGCACACTTGCTCGTTAAACCAATGACGTAAAGTCTGAGCAATCACGTGACTATATTAGCCGATCTCATCAATTAGCTGCTTTTCCTGCCATATCATTTATTTTTCTGTCAAGACGATTTATGTGTTTTTACGGTATACCTAGATGAAAGTATCAGTATGAAAATGTATCTGGTTTATGTTACCTCACCTTTATTGAAATATGGGTACGACTTTTATATCGAGTTTGTATCCAATGGCGTTAGTGCACCTGCGTAGTTATCCATTTGTAAAAACATATACACTGGTGGATCGAGAAAAAAAATCCATGCGAGTGGAATCCTGATCATGAGAGTTTTATATTGTCCAGTAAATGTGGAGTTAAGAGATTTTATACAGGTTTTTAGTTATCCAGGTAATCAATAAGCAATTTAATTTCAAATAGCGTTCGGCAAGAAATCGTTAATGGCGATACAATACTCATACGACTTTTCTCACAACTAGTGTATATGAAAAAAGCTGAAATGTCAACGAATTAATTTTGTTATTGCTGTGTACTGGTACAATAACTGTTGGATCTCTATATCAATGTCAATCTATCAGTCATGCACAAGGGCAAACAGCTTTGTAATTCATAACCAAATTGTATTCATTGATTGTTCTCCGTTTAAAGTGAGATTTGATAAGCATTGCTTGATAGATGATTACTCATATTCAACGACGACTTTTTATTATTATGCTAAAAGTAATCTTTTACCTTACGGGTTTAAACCTTGGAAAGTGTTTGTTGCACTCATATTTAAAAGCTCAATTTGCTGTCCCCGTTCATTCAAACCCTCTTTAATGGAGTCAACGAGTCCCACAACACAAAGAAACACTGACAATAAAAGATTGATTAGATTGTTAAATTCATAAATACGTTGTTTTTAAATAAGTATTTTGCAAGTGGGCACCTCATGGCAACGTGAAGTAGTTATTTAATGGAAAAAGAAAGAATATCTCGGTATACATCTTGTTTAAGTTTATCAATTTTTTAATAGATCCACCCAGTTCCTTCCTTTTCACTGCTTACATTTTACGTTGTAATTAGTGTCATCGTTTCAGTCATTATGTTACTCAGCATAATAGATAATAACCTTTGAATAATAAATATATTTTATTTTCTCCAATGCCGTATCATTTGAATTTTACTTAACATTTTCGTTCATCTCTGATTCGCCAATATTCATATTGGAGTAAAAATGCCCCAAAACAGAACTTTAGTCTGATGATTATGAGTATCGCAAATTATTATTAATTGACCCATCTTTTTGAAGATGAACGGGGAAGGGGGAAGGGGTCAACCCAAGAGGTGCATTCCATGGCCACGGCCACATCCGGGCTTGGATGCAAGTTGCGGAAATTCAGAGGCGAAAGCTGACCCCGTCAGGAGATCCCATCATATATTTAGACGAAGAACTCCCTCAATTTTAGCGAGCACCATCCCTTGAGGTATCACATTCAAGATGTCCCACTGTCCCCTCATACCTGTAGTGAAATATCTGAAGCCGTTCTTTATGAAATAAAACATGCAGCACACTCGTCGGATATTAGTGTCATTATTTAGGATAGATATGTTACTTCTGGGATGCGAACAATTTGGTGCAGCATTGGATGATGGTAAAATCAACTTCAAAGTTGTTCGTGTCGAAATCAATAGACAATACACATTTTCAATTTGTTTGTAGCGGGATTTGAGTACCACTAAAAGATATGTATTCTTAAACTGTACATGATTGAATAGGCCAGCATTGAAAATCGGACCCAACCTACGTCGGACAGTGATTATTTATCCATGATATTTGAATCTGTTACACACCATTACCTGATAACTGGTTATAATTATGTGCTGTTCTGCTTTTAATAGGTTTCCACTTGAAAAAAATAATTTTAAACCTGTACTTGCTAGAATGAAAAACAGAAATATCCTCTATATTTGCATAATATTCTAATGGTCAAGAATGTATATGACAATGTGGTAATATACCTTGTAACCTCCTGTAAATAATTAATTGAGAAATATATAGGTGAATTAATTGATTGGTTTAAACTTTTTTTTATCTCATTAGAACACAAAAATGAAATATGTATAGTTCAGACCATATGAAATTATCTGGAAAATTAATAATAATTTAAAACAAGACGATAAAGCCATCACTGCCAATATGCTGAAAATTATATTTTTGAAATAGATTTCAAGGTCTGGGGAAATATAAACATGCAAATATAATTGGTTAAATTGAAATAGATAAGTGTTTTTTTTATGCACCAAAGCGTTGTTTAAAAGGCTTTGGGGTTATGTCAAGAATGAACAAAAATACAATAATTGTATAGTCGTGTGAACTGCGCACATGAGTAACAGTTTAGTTGCACTCCATACAATACCATGTGGATATGTATTTTATAACATAAACTTTCAATTTTCTAGTGAAAAAAGGATAAGGCCACGTAGAAAGGTCACTTCGCATGAATTATATCTCAAACTATATTTTCTGAGGAAAATTATATGAGCTGGCCTCGTGTTGAAATGCATTGCATGGAAAATTAGCTGCCCGTATAATTTTCGACACGGTATGAAACTCTTATGTGTTTGACAATAATGGTAAGATTACGCATCAACCGCACAATTTCTCGATGAAAATATAATAATACATAAGATAGAACACAAACAATTTCTCCATGTACACCAGCTTTATTACCACTCAAAGGTTTGGCGTCAAGGCACGTTTTCTTTACATTGACGATATAGTTATGTTATTTCTTTTTTTTTATCAGGAATATACAATATTATTTTACTGTATTGGGTCATGAGGATGTAATGCAAGTTAATACGCACATTACCCTTCTGTATCAACATGGTTTATCAACAGAAATTCGCGCATTACAATGAATAATCTTCGCGAAAACTGTTATATCTTGTGTTGCAAAGTTGTCAGATGGTGGTACCTGTCCATAATATGGAATATCAATGCAACATGTTTAATCATTGTCGATTTGATTTGAAATAACTAAAGATCACTTCTCTAATAAACAAGTATGACTTGAAGACGGAGAAATATTTGATGTATGAACTGTACTTGAGTTATAGCTATTGCACAATGTGTTTTTTCTCTCGTGTGTTATGCAATATGGGACCAAGACTCGCAACAAATGAAGTTGTATCGCATTTCTAGCTTAATGTCGTGTATGCTTTTAGTTTTTCTTCTCTTCCCTTCGTCTTCATCTTATAATTTCTCCTTTATTCTTTTCATTGCTCTTGTCTTTATTAAAAAAAAAAATCCTTTTTAGATTATTATATCTTTCCTAAATAAAATTCATCATGTTCTTATTCTATATTTGTCTTCCCCTATAACCTACCTTTCCTGAAATGTTTCTTTTCATATTTGTTATCTCCAAGACACCAACGCAATTTTCTCTCTCTCTTCCTTCTTCTCCTCCACCCCCCCTCTCTCTCTCTCTCTCTCTCTTAGACGCCCATTTTCTGTGACAGTCATTTTACCCTTATTTTGTCTCTTATATTTTCAAACTGGTTCGTGGAGAAAGGTATATATACAAAAAAAAAACTGATTATTTATATCTTCACACCAGGAAAAAAAGTACAAGTACATGGCTATTAAGACAATGCAAGAATCCTTGTATCGAGTTGATAGGTGCGATATCTGGGCCGTATAAAGAACTGATTACTAGTAACTTTCAGAAGGAATTTAAACGAAGGTGCTTTGATTCGATTAAAAAAGGTGAAACCTATACTATTTAAGTGTGTAGACTCTGTTGTTAACGTTTAAAGTGTGCGTAGCTTTACGTGTTCAAGCTAAATGCGTCTGTGGGTTATTGTGTGTGCGTTCGTGTGGATATATGAATACATTGTATGAGAAAATGTTGCCACGATTACGCTGATTAATTGTATATTGTCTCAAAATCAATGAAGACCACGTCGACGACGAGGACAAGTTTTTGATGACTGAGTTAGTGATGATGTTGACGAAGACGATGATGATGATGATGATGACAAAGACGACGAGGATAATGGTTATGCATACTGCAGCAGTGCTCCAAATAGTATGACTATCAATGCTGAAGGTATTGATGAAAAGACGGTGATATCAATCGTGGTTCTGTCGATGACGATGGTGGTACAGTTTGATGGCATTCGAATGATGAGTGATGATAGTATTGGTGATATTGATGATGATGATGATGATGATGATGATGATTATGATGATGATGATAATGATAATTCAGCCGATGATACTCAACAACCACAATGATAAACATGTCTAGCAATAACCTCCAATAATGTTCCTTCGACTACACGTAAGACCATTCTCATGACACTGACCCACTCACCCACAAATTTACGCACATTAGAGTGCATTTATGCTTTTATGAGATCATACAGGAAAGATGTATTTGTTTATTTGATTTATGGTTGCACATTAAATATAACAATTCTGTCTCATATATTAAAAAAGAGAATGCGTAATAATAAAAAAAAATGATAGACATGTAATATAGAGAAATAATAATGTGAAATATGTACAATAGAAAAACGAAGCTAATTAAGATGAAGTTGAGTTCTGGTCATGTGATTGCATTGTGAAAGAAACGGTGTGGAATCGACCAGAAAAGGTTGATCATCTAGCATATAAGAATTTCAAGGTTCTGGAATCATCAAAATGATAAGAAATTTGACCAAGTCTTGGTAAAGTTACAAACACTGTACACAGAAAGATGTATATGGGACTACACGAACACGTGGCGTAAAATTCCTACCCTGGAGTTTTACGATGTTACATGAAATATTTAGAATATGATGGCATTTGAAGAGCCATGCCTTTTCAGGGAACATGTCTTATCTGATGTCTTCCACACTTGCATAATAAGAATGATAACGCTCACAAATTATTTTTCTCATCTTCCCAGAACTCAATCTTTTCTTTAAGTTCACTCTCATATAAGGAAACAACTGAGTGCGGTGGCTTTTCTGTTATCAACAATCTGGTCATTTGTTTGAATAAAAAGTATGATAAGCAAAAGTAATTAGACCGTTATCAATATCTACCAGGTTGTGCAATAGATGAATAATGCCGTTTTGGTATCTAAAATGAACAACCAACTTCAATGTAATTTTTAAACAAATTTTTAATTAAATAAAACCTCAACTTCTTCGTTAGGTAATTTTGTTTATGGCCGATGGTTTAGGGAGAAACCTCTGACGAGGAATGCAATTGACACACGATATCTCCAAGAAGACGCTTAAAGCTACTACGCTTGTATTGAGACAAACTATTAAAGAGTCCCAAAGTGCACCTTCCCATGAGCCTTTGCGCTTGATGTCATACTGGGCTAGACAGTGTTTTTCTAGTCACGGTCTTTCGAGGAACCATCATCGCTGTCTCACCGATCTGCAGCTACTGCATGGGATGATAGCGAGGTCTAGATCAGGGGATGTGCTTCGAGCAAAGGAAGACCGAATCTTCGCGATGTCACACAGCGGCATCTCTTCATCTCTGCCAAAGTCCTTCAAAGTGTCTAAACTTTGTTTTGGGTTCAAATATAAAAATTTGTGCCTAAAACCTCCCAAACATTATAATACCCAGCAAAGAAGAATACATTTGGGAAAATAAGATTGGAGTTTGTGACACAAAGGAATTCTGGCCCTTCGTTTAAGGAAAAAGATCTGGTATGTGGGAAGTACGTTAATTGCAGCAGTGACATAAAAATAGGATTAGTAATATAATTATTTTCATAAACCCTTACTACAGAAAGCACACTATCCTTTATCAATATACTATCATAAACTATACGATTCAACGAAGTCTGTTATCAATTCATTCACCCGAAAAGGAGATTTTCTTTTAGAATAACCATTGGCCGATGGTAGTGATCTAAGAAAGAATAATAAGTGAATGATCATTTCACTTTTGGATGAAATAAATAGATTTAAAAAAAAAAAAACGAACATACGGGACGCGTTATATGGAGTCGCCCAATTGCACGGTCTTTCATGAAAATGTCGTCTGTCTTGAAAGACTAGTCATTCATGATCATTGTAGGGAAATGCAACCTTAATCGTCATTAAAGACTGTCAATGTATAAGTTGTGATAGGGAAACAAATATTAATATGGACATCTGGTCTTTTCCCTGGTTATCAAATTCTCTACGCCTCTAAATCTGGTCTGCGATACTTTGAAGACACAACAACCACACATAAACTTAATTCCTTGGAAACTAAAGAATTAACTAATCGAGCTGATATTCATCGGGCGTTTCCAAGTGTCGTGTTAACTCTCGAAGAATAATTGCAGACCTTAATAAGTGCGAAACGCGGGCATATACGCTGCTATAATCAGTCAACATTATACAGAAGCAACGGTTCTTAAAGCGTACAGAAGTCCTAAGCCGTCCAAGGTTATACATGTACATCCGAAGATCCTTAAACCCCGACTTCGGATATTGATGTTGAAATGCATGTAGGACGGGGTTTATATTCCCCTTCAGAAGGGACTGCCCGTCCTCACGCGATCTACAACCTGCCCCATTCACATAGGAAAGTCAACATGAGCAGATGACATACACATTCCCTCTTCTGAGCATATCTGGAAGATACCCCTTTCATTTTAGATATTTAAGACATCTTAGACAAGCAAATGATACATATAAACATTTCCTCTTTTTTTTCTTCCTCGAATTATTCGTTCTGTATGGAGCAGGGTTTAATTATTAACCTCTTACTTTCTCCCTCTTTCGTTTAATGGCCGGGAGCTGGATCTTAGCCCCCTTCACATCTTATATTAAAGGTTCCCTTTTACCTCCTTGTCGGGATTTAGATCTTGCCTTCTTAAAATCTGAGAGTTAAGTAGTTGCCATGTCCATCCCTATGCTAAGCATAGCAGGAAGCCAACATGGATATAAGTTGTGAATTAGATTTCTCCATAATAAGTTTTTGCTGTGATAAGAAGAGTAGACGCAACTCATTCAATGGAATTTCTTACTATTTCGCTGACCCGAAGATTGAGCAGGAATAAAATAGTGTTTCGTCATAGCTTTCAATCTATGTCAGAAAAGACTGTATAACAGACACAATAGGAATATTGAAGAACTGAAAAATGACAACAGGACATTGTTGACCTACATGAATTGTAAATCTAACGTAACATTTTGAAATGATAACACATTTATCAGATGTTAGGAAAGACGCTAAATTAGAATGCTTCTTAGGGATTCAAAACTTATTTCCGGACCCATTTTCTAAATAATCATGTGAACGTAAAGTGTTTTAATATGTTATAAAAAAAAAATAACATTTATATCAGTTTATTCAGTCCATGAATTCAGAGATGCCTAAATTCAAATATTTATTTCCGTTTCCATTTTATGAATAATCATGTGAACAGGCAATGCGAAATCATGGTTCAAATAAATGTAAAAAATGGTAAAATACAACATCAATATAATTTCTTAAATTCAAAGAACACAAATCTATCTAAACGGGGCATTGATTGCTATCTTCCCAAAAAATAATTTACGCTTACTATGACCCTCACACGTAGGGCATGAACTGGGCCAGATAAAAAAAATATAACCAAGAAACAGCACAGTAGTTTATCCTACGCAGTCTGTTTGGACTCAATTAGCTCTGACCAAATTGGTTCAACCAGCAACAGCGTTAAAGATCACGTATTTTCTTACAATGTATAAAGTGCTATGTGTATGCTTGTTAAAAGGTCATTTTTAATAAGCCAAATAGTTCTTTTCATGATCCCTCCACTACTATTCATATGTATTTATTATTGATTTGTTAATTGTTTTTAAAGTGAGAATAAATTGAATTGGAAATTGGAGGAAAAAAATTGTGTGCAATTTTAGCTACTGATTGCACGATTTTTTAATTTTTTTTTTCCATCGAGTGTTTATTGCAATCGATTCTATTGGTCACTTTGTGCAATCAATCGCGAATATCAATCATACGATCAATTCCTTGTATAAGTTTCGTGTTAAGGGGGCTCTGATTTGAAGTATTTTGGAAGAGGTTGATCATCACGATCATGTAGTACATTATAAACGAAGTATATTGGAGGTTTTGAAGTGATCAACATAAAATACATCCTGCAGGAAAATATACGCACTCCACGCAGAAAAGGGTATGTGGGACTACACGCACATTTGCCTTGAAGTTGGGTCATAGCGTTTCAACTAGTTTTTATAATATTCCGAATATGAATGCATTTGAAGAGCAATTATTTTCATCATCATGATCATGTTCCTACAATTACATTCATACAAACTTGCATAATAAATGACAAAGGTCTTTAAAAAAGCAAAAACAAAACTTTTACCAAAACCCAACCTCCTCTTTAACCAAAGATCTATCCATCGTATGATCACTTTTCATACAAACATGAACCATTTATGTTGTTGATGTCATCCGATGTGTTTGGGACCTAATTGATTATTCCGCTGGCCTGCATATTGCTTTCGATGTATCCAAGATGCCGACGCCCGAGTGCTTGTGGAGAGTTCATCTTGGATGAAGCCGCAAACAAACAGACAAACAGATAGACAAAGTGAGTTGAAAGACGGGAAAAAAACTGAAAGGAAAGCTTTGATGAAAAGTCGCTGTGGCTAATTATATTGTTGGATCCGAGAGACGCTACTGTTTTGAGGAAAAGTTGTTCAAGGGTTCAGTAAACCCAACAGAACACTGACCGAAGGAAATATTCCCCATTGCTAAATCTTTTCACACGTGTCCATTAAAGGTAAAGACCAGTATTGGAAACGCCCCAATTTCAAAAAATGAAATGGAAGCTCTCATCACCAATCGTGTGAAAGAATATGTTTTGACTAAGTCATGATGATAAAATATTTGCCGGGAAACCGCCTACTAATTCATATATTTGGTAAGTTTGTTTCTCTCATGGTCCGTGAGAGATACATGGTAGTCCCATATACATCTTTCTGTGTATAGTGCTTGTAACTTTAAGAAGAATGGGCCAAATTTCTTATCATTTTGATGATTCCAGAACCTTGCAGATGCTAAATGCTAGATGATCAACGTTTTCTGATCGATTCCACAACGTTTCTTTCACATAACTAGTCTTTACCTTTAACCAGTTTACTATCATAAGCAAAATATCTCAAAATTGTGATTGTATAGCTCATTTGTTGAGGTGTCTGCATCCCTTTTGATTAACATATCAATACAATTTGATACAACTGATTTTAAAGACGTTTAACAGTAATTGAGCCGTCGTATGGAGATAGAATACTTCAGCTTGGATCATCCTGTTCTCTATATCTTCACGATGCATACATTTCCTAATAAGCTGAATGTCTTTCAGTTGCGCGCCAGTACGCGAATAGGATGCATGTATCTCATAAACGGATGAAGAATGGTTGTCTTAGGAAATAGAATTATCTTTGATGACGAAAGTGTGAACGGAACGCTGAGGAAAGAGAGGGAGATAGAGATGGACTGGGAAAGAAAGAGAGAGGAATTGTGAGAGCAAGAGAACAGACACTGGGAAAAAGAGAATTAAAGAGAGAAAAGGAGAGAGAAGATGAAAGATAAATTCAGAGAGTATCATCAGATTTTCACAGGGTAACAGGTGGCTAAATCACGTGAAGCAATCCGCAGCCGACTTGAAAGCAGAATATTTCCTGCTCTTCCCGCAATAAGGTCTTCTTGTTAAAGAGATACCAACACTTTACCCGCCACGCCGCAAAACAAAATTTACATAGTCAAAACGTTATACTGAATATGTGTTCACATTAGCAACACTTTGCGGCTGGTCCGAAGCCACACTCCCGTTACACTGTGGTTTTGATTTGATTTGATTTTTTTTTGATATGGTTTATAGATTGAAAAAAACGTACATTCAAATAGCAGCCAGAGGCTGTAACAAATTGAATTTACAAAAGATTGATACTTACAAATGCATAACATTAAAAATCGATTTGGTAAACAATAATTATTTTTCATATTAGATTACAAAATATGAATGGTTGCACTGTGGTTGTACTGTGTTTATAATGTGGTGCATACGCCCTGTAACTCTCTTTGTTCCCATAGTTTGTCATTTTGTGCCACACACAGTCCACACACAAAGTAATGTGAACATACATGTATTTTGAACACAGTGTAAATACTGTCCCAACACATGAAAAGTGTTTGTATACATTCAAAAATATATCAAAGACGTTTCCTTTTACCACAGATTATGCGCAGAATAACTGTAGGCATGTATTGCCTTACAATGGGCATGATCAGTAATTTCTTGAAGAGTAATTCTGTCGTTATTCACGATGTTAAGAACTTTACTAAGAGAGGCGAGGATGTTTCATTCGGGAGAGGGGAGTTTGGCAAGTGGGCATGTCGATTATATATATTTTTAAAAATGGAAAACATGAACTATCAAACACTCATGAACACCACACCTTAATGTTTCCATAGCAACATCCCAAGCTAACACACAATTACTCGTTTCGACACCATTAATGCTAGTACACTGACCTGGTGTTAGATATAAAATCAGTAATTGTCTGAAGCAATGCGTTAGGGACAGTCTGGAACTTATGCAAAACGTGAACCTTTAACATTTTCGCGGCCTGCTTCAGAAATTTGCTAGGACATGCAAGATGCTTATCGGGACCCTATTTGATAGTTGATATCCTAAATTATCATGTCCCATTAACATTTTTTTCGGAGGGGGAGGGGTGTTTTGTCTGAGTTAAAATTGCACATGTGTGTTTCATTTTGCACGTCTCAAGGTCTTTGCTTTCCCTTATTAATTTGACCTGAGAAAAAAATGTCTATCTCTTAATTTGGATTTATTTTCCTATAATACAAGACACAGGCCAAAAAGTGCAGACACCGACATGTTATTTAGATTATTTTCTAGTTCATCGTTATAACACATTAAAAGTACAGATGACATTTTCTAGTTTTATTTGTTTTAATCGTGTATGAAACTATTATAGATTTAATGAAATTTAAATGAAATGAAAAACGTAATGGCAAATTTACTAACAAATAATCATCGTTTAGTGTGTTTTCCGAGGAATTGCCACTATGTAAAAACAATAAGAACTGCAATTTTGTTAATAAACTGTTCTTGCTACGTTTTACAAAGTCAGGATTTCAAACGTTTATCTTACTTCTGAGGCTACAAACAGTGGAAAATGTAGGGTGAAATAAATCCAAACATGAGTCCGGTGTTCGAACAACTCTTAGGAGATTATAAGCCCAACTCGTTTAATTTACAGTAAGTGTTCGTCATAACTGGGCATTGAATTGCCCTTTGGTTGGCCCGACATCTAATTGCCCTCATGTTGGACATTTTAACCCCAAAATGTTAAAAATGTGACTAAAAAGAAGCGTTTAAGAACGACTTTAATAAACTAGTCCAGAGCGTCAGCTCGCTCCGCCCTCCAGCGCCATAAAACACTGCGGTTTCTTCAAACATGGGGCTTGTACACCAAGACGGCAGAATCGCCTGACGAGAAGCGTTCATGACCTTCCGTGTACTATCATAATCCCCCTCCAGGGGTGCCAAGATGTCCCCGTTAATGTGTCAACCGGGGCACTACTGTACCTATTGGTGATGCCCATTCCGTTATAGGTCAACCCGGTCGCTCATTAGGAGGAAATGAAACGAGACTGCCGGGTTCTTTCTGCTCCTCGTTTTGTGCCTTCGTCTTCCCTGAGTAAGTTGCTCTGCATCTTGTCATCCAGGAGAAGACGAAATTTTCCGAAAGTTCGCAATATCTCGAACATCCCAATACCCCGCAGGTTAGACTTGTTCTAACGGTTAGTAATGTATTGATTGTTACAGTCCTAAGATTCGTCAAATTGTTCATTATTTGTTCATAATCTAACTTAGGTGAGCATTACCCCGAACTAAGTTCTAACGCATTTTTCAATAAAAATTCCGTTCATCCTTCAAATGCATTTTTTAAAGAATATATTCTGTTCTGAAAGCTCAAAATATTCCCGAGATCATTTATCCGAAGTTCCTATATTTTGGGGGTTTGTTAAATAAACCTTTGGATTGCAATATCTTCGTAAAACCGAACCATCTGAGCAGATCACCGGACCTCTTTCTCTCTTGTTTACACTATTGCTATTGTACAACACCTTTGACATCTCTTCTCCAACATCTTTTATAAGCTTTGTATTCATTTACTTATCTTGAATATTCCTCAGTTTTCATTTCTACAAGTTTTGTGGAGCGACATCAAAAGAAACGTTTCAATACATGACCTTTCATTTATTGCTGTGCAACAAATAAAGCTTAGAACAAGAACATTTCAACTAATACCTAAAACACGGTCATTTCAGCGAGGGACACATATACAATTTTTTATAACCATTTTATTCTACCTTGACACCAAAAGTGAAAGGCGAAGCAATCATTCTGAAGAACAAAAAGAACCATACACCCATCAGCGTTTAAGTATCATCGACTTGACTCGATATTGCCCCTACTTCCGACTGCCATTTCAATCAAAATTTGATTCGTCTTTGAAAGCTACGGGAATATCTTGTATCTATATTTGGATTTCATATTGGGTGTGTCTCATAAATTGCATTAAATCTCGCTTTCCACTGCGTCTTCCAATCTAGATAAAAGTACTTTATCAAAGTGCTTTACTTCAGGAACAATCTTCCCATTGCAATATAAAGGTCGTTTAGGATTACATCTAAAAATAGAACATTTTTTAAAAATATCCGAAAGGGTACATCCATTTCTAAAATTGTTCTTACATCGGTTATGAAATTATTGGGTTAACGCAGTAAAGGGTAACTATGATTGTCTGCACTTTGAGGTTACAAACCGCACTACTTCTTTAATGTTCCCTTGCGTGATTAATTTTCTTTTTCAATAACTATTGTACTGAGGATGCAATGATAAATGAATGCTTTTTTACTTAGACTACCAAACATTGTATATCTTACAGAACTATACACATTGTTTCTTAATGAGGTAACAATGAACGCCAGACTTAACAAGTATAGCATTAAAATCCCATGAACCTTCAAATACCATGAATACAGCATGACACATTTTCAATTTAATCGAATTTTCAGGAAATATCAAATTGACAGAATGAAGTTTATCATAGGTTAGCGTCATTTATACAGTGAGACAATTATTTAGAATTTTGTTCCCCACAAATTTGTTTAAGATAAATGAATCAGGAAAGCTTGATTTGATTTCCTATGAGTAAGACGTTTCCGTGCGTTGATTTCTACCAAATTTGTTCATGACTTTAACACTAAGTTAGGTAACTTTCACTGCGGGATTATCATGATTATAGCATACTTAATCATATCATAATTATCATATCATATCAGATAATGCCTAGTCAGTGTATAATAATAATGCTATATTATTGGATAAGATGTGTTATTTGGACTCCCATGACAATGTAATGGTGCGATGCCCTGAAGCAAAGTTTTAAATAGACTCATAAAATAATCAAGTTTGGTCACTAAACAGAAAGGATAATGATGAAACGATTGATCTCTCAACAGGCAACTTTAAATATTCCCTTTAACATGCACTGGAAAACAACAATGACTCAATACGGGGCAAAAACATTCAGTTTGGTCACAAAGAAGACAAAACAATGAAAAGATGATTGAAGGTCTTGGTTTTAAAGGAGTGGGTATCTTTGCCTCAGATTCTGAAACAAAATCCTGGATTTAGCTCATGCTGCAGTGATAATTATAAACCTTTAGGTCAGTCAGGAACCCCATGACTTTAACAAGCCAATCACCTGTCTGATTATCAAGATATTTATGATTGGAATTACAAATTTTAAAAACCGTAAAACACTTCAGTCTATTTGGCAAAACTAGCATAAAACCGGTCACTCAAAGTTTTTTTCGCGTTGTTTTTTTTTAGGCACTTCTTGATCATTTTGAAGCTCAATTTTTTAGGGCTTGAATATTGCACCACATCACAGACACTGATAACACGTAGGGCCATGCATCTCAGAATAAACATTGTTAAACGATGCCTTTAAGCTATGATCTTTAATTAAGTATAACTGTCTTTCTGTCTATAACCAGTTGCAATCTTGAATCGTCCAGCTTGGTAGAAAATTATGTTTGGAAATTTCATTCATCTGTAGTAGAATTCATGCTTCATTGTACGGTAGGCCAGTGGCCTCGACCGTTCTATGAATGAATTACTGCGGTTATTAGCCAGACGACTTACACGAGACGGTTGACATTTCGACTACATGATCGATTTCATTCCAGTACCATGGGCCTGACACTGACAGGTTTCTCTAGTCCGCTGTCCATAGACACAAATAAATCCATCCCAGCGTGGCTAATTTCCCAAACCAGACGATCCGACCAGGAGACTGTGAGACCCGTTTAAACCACCTGGTGAAGACATACAGCCCCGTGACGTCACGATTTCTACTATCTACTGATGACAAGATTTGGCGCCACGCACACCGCACCCGCCGCGTGGCGTGTGTGTGTTCATGCGAAATCCTACACGTCCAGTCCCACTCGTCGAAAATTGAGTGGGCGGTCGACACGCTTCTTCACACGGTGCTCACGTGCTCTCAGATCGTGAGCCCTCCACCTGCGGAGATGTATGTTCTTGTGATTATATTTGTTCACTTTATGTTCTCGCGTTGACAAGGGTATGCAATCAAATGAGAGAATTGATTTCGGAACTCTGCATGTGCGTGGGCTGATCGTGCATGCCTCTGTTGCTTTAATTGTTTGGTGATATCCCCCGAAAACGCCTGGGTGGGGAATGACTTTCATCACCTTCCCCCGTAATTACGTGAATCGGATGCTAGAAATAGGCACGAACATCAAGTGTGAAAGAATACCAAAATATCGTGTGAAATCATCACAACGTTACTTTCCTTGTTCTCTTGTTAAAGTAAAGCCTGCGCGATTGTCAGTTGTAGTTGGTTCATAAATAGAGAATTTTAGATTTGCGTGGACTGATACGTATGACGTCCATTCAAGGCAGTGCATTAAAAGGACGTCAATCGTAGCAATCCACGTTGTCGTTCGGCAAATCTAAAAGTCCCTAATGATGTGAAGTAGACTTGCACAAAATCTTGGTACGGGTTATCCTCCTATTCTACTTTCGTTATCTCGTCTTCATTCTAATTGTCTCAGACAATTTACAGTTGCGGGTATACAAATCAAGTAAGTATTCTAACATGTCTGATGGTTAAAACAAAGGCAGTTTGAGATTTCTCGAAAAAATAGTTTGCATTGTCCTTTCCCCATGCTCACTGACATCGAAAACCTAATAAACCCGTAGAAGAAAAAAAAAATGGTAAAAAGATTAAAACTTTTGTCACTTCCATTGCAGAATAAAAATTAAAAGGAAATCTAACCCAAATAGACAATAACTCTCAAAGAAAGCAAAAAATTAGAGAAGCAAACTGATGAAATGAAATCTGACCAAATATAAGAGAGTTATTTTTGAAAGATGTAATTACTATACGTATGGGCTCTTCGAATTGGCTGAAGCGGTAATGTCGATCTGATGTAGTGTCGGACTACTTTTCCATCTGTTCAAACATATGAAACGACTACAATTTAATTTTTTCAAAAAATGTATTGCTCAGGATGGTCTATTCTCTTTAGAGGACCTATAATAATATGCTATCTATAATATATTTTGAGTAGTGCCCCAATGGAGAAAGAACATCTGAGAAAAACAGAAATTAATGATATTTTTATACACGGTAAATGGAAGAGTCCAAGTCCTACGTCATAATCCCCTGACCGAATTTCCGATTTGAGATTCTCATAGGCTTAGTGATCCAATATTTCGAACACCCATAACTTCCTTACTACTGTATTGGTCCGATTAATTTAAAACTTTTGTCATTCTGTTTCTGTTGTTTTTCTGCTTTCATACAAATCAACTTATTACAAGGGTTGGATGGCCCTTTAAAGTGGAAATTCAAAGAAAATCACAAATATGTCAACTAATGTTTCCCTATAAACTGGTAAGCTAACAGATGGCCATCGTACAAGTTTTAGGTCGACTACATATCGGGTGATTTATATAAATACAAATACAACCACCTCCATAGCATCTGGGATATACGAGAGATTCGCCAAAAAAAATGACGATGTTTAATGACGTCATGTAATGGACCAATATACTGCCCAAGCAGACGACATCCCATAAAGAATGAACATAGTTGCAAAGCTATTATTTATAAAATTATAATGGGTTTAGTGTATATAAATGTGATGGCATTTCAAATGATAAACAATCAAAGAAACCAGACTTTCAAATTGAAAAAACCCCGGAATGATATTTAGGACGTCATATGTTCCCCCCCCCCCTGAAACGCTGAACATATCGCGGTGTGTGCAGCTAAATATACAATGGCGTCGTATTTTGTTTACAAGCGACAGATTCCTTTATTTTTTTTTATCGCTGCATTTGTCATCAAAATAAAACCATGCGCGGGGTTTAGAGTGATACAATAGATTATACATTTAGCCTGACGGTAATTAATTAAGAGAAAGAACTCAAGAGAAGATGACCAAAGCAAAACAGGCACTGAAAATGTGTGAGATGTCATGAGACATCGTCTGCTTGTGCAAATCATGTCCATCCTGTGATCCCGCCTGTGATCTCACACATCTCAGCAGCGTTCGAAGAGCTCTTCAGGTGGTAAACCGGGGCTGTATTTCAGCGTTTTGTAATTTATAATAATCATTACTTCGAATGTTTCCAAGCATTGAATTTTGATAACCTTGTCGAATCAAAGTTTCATCTTTTCAATAATGAAAATAAAGTTAGTTTTTAAAATCAATGAATATCTACTTTAATAGCCTAATGCTACATGTCCTCTGAGTGGATTTACAGAATCAATGGGGAAAAAACCTTCCCATGAATACGACCATATGGAAAAATTCATCCTTCGTTTTCCTGCCTAAATAAGTCGTCTGTGAGATGAATACTTAACGGAGGGTGAAGACAGAATCCACTAGAGCGTATCCCACGTGTGTGAGAAGACATGCCTAGTACTCATTTATTTGCGACTGTAAGTAGCAATTTCTGTCCTATTCCCACGATTAATTTCTATTTCCTCTTTGAAAAAGAGGTTCTTGTTCTGTAATTGATGCTTCTTGATTTGTTTTATATCTCAAATTTTATAAATGATATCTCAATTTTGATTTCAATCGTATCCACTTCTTATATGCAAACAATGTCAATATTCAAAGACATACTGAAAAGCGTTTCCAAATGCCAATGAAGCGTGATCTCAATAATAATATCAAATAATTAGGAGCGCTAAAACAAAACAAAAATACTACTGAGCTTACAAACACAAATGTTTTTTTCATATTCATATTTTGATATATTTTGCATCTCTATTGAGGGTGATAGTTTCAATATATTTGTTTTTAACGGTCCACCATAGAGCCCGGTTAACATAAATACTCTACAGATAAATATAAAATATACATAACACACATAATAATATCCATTGAAGGAGGCGCGATGACCAGTGGTAGAGCAGTGGTCTTGTAACCGGGAGGTCCCAGGTTCGAAACCAAGTCGAAGCGCTAGTTCCCTTTAGTAAGGTATTAATCCTCATTAACAAGCCCTCGGTAAGGACTTAAAGCCGTCGGTCCTCTGGTTGCTTACTTAAAAGCAAACACGTACTTTCTTAGCAGTCAGGTAAAACCAACCAACCAACAACAACAATTAAAACTATATTTTGTATACATGGTGACCAGTGTGAACACTGCATGATTCTTACAGAGCGTTTTACACAGTGTTAACACAGTGCAGGGACCACAGTGTGTACACATTTGCAGCACAATGTAAGTGGTGTGAATCCTTTATTTTTTAATGATACACTTTATAGTGGGGTAGTTGTTCGTGTGCATTTTACCGTGACAAAAAAAGAAAGAAGTTGAACCGATATCTGGTCCGGAAGTCAAAAGCTTTCGAAGTGAATCCTTTCCATCATGTATTAATGCTACAATATTATACGCTTATTGCTGTCTCTAAGTCGGCTCTAATATTGCAATCGGATGTTTATGGACCTACACGGAATATGTTTTTCTGTGACGTCATTCTGTAGACTGATGTCATAGTCTGTTCATGTGACATCACTGAAGACGCAATTAACCACGCAATGAAGCGGTGATGAAACACAAGACCAAGTAAAGCTATAGCCTTGGTTACTATGGTAAATATCGGCAGCAAATGCAACAATATTTCGCTCTGGAGCGCAGCCTTCTGGAAACATGTTTTTTTCGCGCAAATTGGCATTTGCACGCCTGGTAAAATACCTCTGTATCCGCTCTGAAACGTGTCGTGATTATTCTATTGGATTAAATGCCACCCGCTGCGCAATGATCGGCAATAGAGCTCTAAAACTTCCATTCATAGATAAACAGATTCATAATACCTCAACAACCTGAAGCTACATAGTCATTGATTGTAATTACCCGGATGTTCTTAAATCATCTCGGCTAGATGTTCCTTCCGATGCGATAACTGTTTCATGTTACTTGTTAAAAGGGCGAGAAGGGATGCCCATGCCATCTTCTAAACGCGAGTCTGTTCCAGTGACTGTGATTGGTGGAAACGTTTGAGCCTAAACACTTTGAATGGGATTAGTGGCGCGTTCCGCTCCTCGCAAACTGTGTTCCATGCATGCTGCATGTCGCAGACCTGACATACATGACGAGACAGAACGCAGCCCACGGTCGTTCGGTCGGTCACGGCATTAAACCTGCTCAGAGATTGGGGCGGAGCATGAGCCTAATGAATTCATCCACACTAGCTGCTTCACATGTTCAGCTGATTGTACCTGTTCTTTGGGGAATGCTATTTTTTCGTCATGATAAATAATTATAATCCGGAAGAAATTCAAAGATTGAAGAGAAGACTCCAAGGATATTTTTAGAGGTGACAGATTTGGCTCAAACTCAAAAAACAAAGTGAAGCGAGAGGTCAAAAATCTAGAGCAGTTATATCATGATTACATCTGACACTCACACTGGGTGGGGCTACATTCATAGAGTAATCATACATGAGCGCTATTAAACTCACTTTAAAATTTGAAAGGATAAATGTTTGCATTTTAATGGTGTCGCTGCGGGGGG
>BEXV01000711.1:105842-129560 GCA_003118195.1 Hemicentrotus pulcherrimus
GGGGGGGGGGTCACAAGTTTATCAGAATTTTACGCCTCCGTTCAACACATCTTTTAATCCATTTCTCCCCTATTTCTCCTGTATTTATTTTATTTCTCAGCATCAGTGCAAATGCCATCAATAGTCTTCGTACGGGATTAAATCGGGAGAGGGGTGGGTGCTCGCCAAATTCCAAATGTCGAAGCGTATGTTCAAAATATTGTTGAAAGACGAATATTAAGAAAACGAAATGCTTGAAATACCATCTCGACACCATTAAGAACTGTCGAGGAATGATGGCAGGAGATACGCGAGATGGACGTGGGGAGGGGGAACGAGTGAGAGAAAAGAAAGAATAAGATAAGATAAGGAGGGGGAAGATACTAGTAGGGGAGCAGAGGAACAGGAAGAACGAGGGAGAGAGAGAGGGAGGGAGGGAGAGAGAGAGGGGGTGGATAGATGATGAATGAAAATGGGGTGAAAAGTAGAAAATAATTGCAATGTTAAAAGTAGAAAAATATTGTTGACAATGTTCAATTGAGGTCGAAAAACATGAAAAATAAACGCAGGAGAGGGTGAAAGAAAGGAGAATGAAGGGAAAGGGGGTGTATGCCATAATAATATGTTTTTGAAAAAAGTTACAATCAGTTTGCAATTATATTGTTGTTGTTGTTGTTGTTTTTTCAACTTGTTATCTGTCATAGACTGTCATTTTTGTAAATTGCTTGAGGCGGCGTTCAGTAGAACAACAATGACATGTGACTTTTCCCAGGGTATATTTTCGGTCTCGGCGAAATTTCCAGATCTATTGTGTACTGCTTTTACGTGAATTTAGGTTTAAGAAGAGATAAAATATGTATAGTGAGAAAAGCAACAGAAGTAAGGAGAGAGAGAGAACAAAAAAGAGAGAGCGATAGGGAGGGAGAGAGAGAGAGAGTATTATGTGCGGGGTTTTTTTTTGAGGGGGGCGAGAGAGATTGTGAGTGGGGGAGAGAGAGAGACAGAAAGTGATAGAAAAATCACCTTGGTTAAGGTCAAACCTTTGCTATCAGGACGATCCGATATTCTCTGTCATCACATTTGCTATCGTGCCATCCCATCGTCTGCGCAGGACAGCTTTCTGGGGCGTTCCTCATAGCAACGCACTACGCTATGGTAGTTGTAAATAGCGCGATTAAAAAAGGAAAAAATTAAAAACAGGGAAGATTTAGTGTCTCGTTAACACGAAAGGTATAGGCTTGTGCGCTAGTTTGTAAGCTCCTGAAAATAGCTTGAAAAAAGTCACTACTTTTTAAAGAAAACGTAGCAAAGAGAAGTCATACAACCTAGAGCGAAAAAGGTTCATAAATTATAAACACCTGATCAAACCCACGGGAGGCGTAATACGCGATATATGTGTCCTGATGTCTATTTATAACCCAATATAACGTATTAACGTTATTCAAGCTCACGGACCGGTAGAAGCTTAAACCAAGGATTAAATTTAAACCTCCATCGTGAATCCACGTGTGTACATTTTCAGGAATTATTTCTACTATCATGACTATTATGTTTTTCAAAATAATAATAATAAAATCAGAAATGATAACGCTAGTGACTTTCGTTTATCTCGCAATGTATGGTCAACAAGAGATTTAAAGGCAAACTGTCCTACTTGTAGATACTTGCTCCCTCTATAAAGAAAACTTCCCCAATCGGTGCATGTTGGTCACCCATGATCCTCTTATTCATATGTTAAATGAGAGCTGAGTTAATGCGATAGCCACCTGTCACAGTGACCTCACTGGCTCGCTGGGTGGCCTAATCCCTCCTGGCTGAAGTAGTAAAGCCTGCATTTAAAAGATCACGACGTTTCATGTGCCGCTTCTACACTTCGTTATTAAATGATAATAATAATAACGAAAGTAAGTTGTTGTAAGCGCTCATGTCTGTCAAACTTGACACTCAAAACGCTCCATAATTATTACCCGGCTTTAACATGACTGTCATTGTGGCGCTCTTGCATCTCAAGGAATTAATTCCCACCAAACCTCACCTGGGTCGAGTGTGGCAAATGTAGAATAATGTCTTGCCAAAGGAGCACAGTCTGTGGTTCACAGTCCGACGAATTGTCTACTAGACCACATCCATTTACATAATTGGCATTTGAAGAAAAAAAGCATGAAAAGCCCACAAATTATTTTTCCATCTTCTAAAACCCAACTTCTCTGTAAACCGTTCTTCTCAATCTGAGATTTTTCTCGTCGTTCCACACAAACGTGGAGATTAAATATTCACATTTTCATCTGAAAAATCAGTAGGTACCAGTAAAATTAATTTCTGTGATAAACTTGATATGCGGATATGGATACTTCTCCCTTTGATGTTGATTTATTGGTTTCGGTATAATCATTTTGGGCTTTATTTTCATTAACAAAATGATTGGATACAAATAATTTTACAAGATATGGGAAATGCAACAGTTGAAATGAGCATGTGGAATGAAAACGTAATATGAATAAGGAGGGTAATACAGTGCAAGTATGAAGCTTGTGTTGAATCTTATGCTAAAATAAGATTATAAATGTCACCTTGCGTATTGTTTGTTTTAGTTTTCAGTTCAACGTTCAGTCCAGGTTCGAGTACAAGTTATTCCATTTGAATAAAAGAAATGACTTACAACTTAAAAAATAGATACATAAAACTACATTGTATATACAGAAAATAGAAATGACTAAACTGCACATGGGTCATGTATTACACGTAACGAAGATAGGCTATACGGATATGTACATGTCTCCCAAAAAATTGTAACGAGGTTCTGACTAGCAATATCTTAAAAAGTACAGAGACATCCTTAGTGAAATTTCATAAGTATATGCCCTGATTGGTTGAGCACCAGATGCGTCGGCCAATAGGCCTAGTGCATTAGCCGAACCAGCGGCCGAACCAGAGGCCTGGTGATTGGTCGATCATCGTTTGCGTTGACCAATAGGCATTGTGCGTCATTGCCCCAATTATCGATCGAATTATAGACCGCTCCGCTGGTCCTCCCGTAAAGTATAAAATACCCTTGCTTACATTAGTTTTTATCACCTGACGAAGTGTTGCAGATAGCGCACGAAACGTCGTGATCTTTTAGATTCCTTATTGACCACATTGCGAGACAAACGAATATCACCAGCGATATCATTTTCGATACTACATCCGCAATGAGTAATATATTTAGCATTATATGCCCTAATATCTTCATTGTCATGTGAGCCTCATTAAAGGATCTGACAGTACAAAGTTTCGATAACGTGTGTAAGACGTAGCATTTATTCAAATGTTGCAAGGAGAATGTTTTAATTGAACTGCATCAGTGCATCATAAGAGTATGCATAGTTATTGAACATTTCGTGGCTGGCTCTCAGAATCACCTCCACTTTTGCACCAAAAGGGGTGTTAAGAATTAAGATTAAAGGTAAAGACCAGTTATGGTCATTCGATTGCATTGTGAAAGAAATGTTGTGGAATCGAACAGAATAGGGTGATCATCTAGCATATAAGTATTTGTGTGTGCTGCAAGGTTCTGGAATCATCAAAATGATAAGAAATTTGGCCCTGTCTTCGTAAAGTTACGAGCACTGTACACAGAAGGATGTATATGGGACTACGCACACTTGCGCGACACGTGCGTTTATCTCTCACAGACCATAGATAAACTTATTTACCAAATATATCAATTAGTAGGCGGTTTCCCGGCAAAATTGTTATCATCATGTATTAGTCAAAACATATTCTTTCACATGATTGGTAATAAGAGCTTCCATTTCATTTTTTTAAAATTGGGGCGTTTCCAATACTGGTCTTTACCTTTAAAGTGCAATTATTATACTTTTTTAAAATGTAGGTTATGTAGCGACCTAAGTGGACTATTTCCTTTGTAGAAGCATGTAGGGGTCATCTCAAATAAAATTGTGGAGAAACTTGTAAACTTGTAAAGGACACGTATATTAATTTGAATAGGTCTTCTGAAAAAAAGGATTTCATAAAATCAATGTTTGGTGTACGTTGCCTAACTTGAAATGAATATTTGAAGAGTACAACAAGTATTATACAATTACAAACGTTAAGACATTGTTCCAAATATACTTAACGGTCACACCTTATGAATTCCCATTGTCTCAGTACAAATCGCCACAGTGTGTCATAATTTGACCACCGTGTGAAAACAGTGTATACTCAATGTAGGCAGTCTGTTCGGCTTTTCAGCGTAAAATGACATATGCCGACACAATAAAGACACCCTACTGGTGCTGCGTCTCAAAATACGTACATAATTATATACTGTATAGGCCAACAGAAAACTGACGATGTGGGACGACATTGCGCCCGTGGTCCAGTCTTTCCAACTTAATGATGTTGGACAATGCCCTATACACAGGAGACATATCTCCGTCAGCGATGGTCGTTATTTTCTCATTCAATCACGAAAGTCAATACGGAGGCTGTAGACTTGGCGCGACCGCACGCCGACGACTTGGCGATAAAGTTAAAATAACGTGCTCATGAAAACTGAATTTTCATTTTTTATTTATCAAAACTTAGATATGGGGATTAAAAATATTGACCAATAAACATGTGATGAACGTTTTTACATCCACTCTGCCTCTGGTCGATCTCCCATGTGCAGTATAGATTTAGAAATATGTATTTGTACTAGTCTAGATTAAAAATAGAAAGCTAACAGTCTGTATCGTAATATTAGTCGGCGACATTCCTTTTTAAGATGCGATATTTGTGGCAAAAACCTTATGTTCCCCAATTATATCAAATTTGCAAATACCTGTGAAATGATTCTGTGTTTGTTGTCTATCTCTGGTCTGACTCTGTCTCTTGTTTTTTTTGTTTATCCCTCTCCCCTCTCTGTCTCTCATTTATAACATGCGGTGCGTTTATATGTGCGTGCGTTTGTGCGTGTGTGTGTGCGTGCGTCTTTCCCTGTATTATGTTGTCTTTCTCTCCATATCCCTTCTTCCATTCACATGTATTTTAATTTTATCTTCGTATTTCAATTATTCTTTTCCTTATCCAAAGCGTGATCTTTTTTTTCTTAATCTTCCTTTTTAAATAATAATAATGATAATAATATCGAATATTGAGAAGCGCTCAAAACAGTAAGTACCATAGCGCTTACAAATACAAATATATGAAAAGAGGACAAAAATGTACAGTACGGATAGTATATTACATATATCATTGGGGGAAAAGGTGAGTTTTGACGGATCTTTTGAAGGTGGCAAGACAGGTAATTTCCTTTATGGAAAGAGGGATGATGTTCCAAGTCTTTGATGCAGCTACTGCAAAACGTTTTTCAATCACCAATCTTTTGGGGTTATCCTAGGGGCAATAACATTTCTTCACATCGTCAAAAACGTTGGTCCAAGAAACATCCTTATTTACAGTAGACATGTGCTTGACACAATAATATTCAATTCCCTGCCAAGTATTACAAAGAAATATGGACCAAAAAGGAGAGAAAAGTGGAACAAGTAGAAATATTCAAATAAAAAGTTTGTTTTGTTGTATTGTTTGCTGACTCGTGGATATATACATAACCGAAGCTGTACATAACCTGGTTAGGACTTGAAAAAAAAGGATTTAGGTCTTGGAGGGAGAAAACAAAACAAAAACCCTGGTTTGAATAGGCTTAACATATTTGGCATTCTCCCCCTTCCATCTCTCCTTTCTCCCATTTTTGTGCGAGGTAATTCCTCTGTTTACTGACCTATTTCTTGTCTGATGTAGGTGATTGAAGTTTACTACCGCGATGCGTGACACAATATTGACATTACGTGGTGAGCAGATATGAATACCCTATATATCGGAGCGGATTGGTACACTAATTGAAATGGAATAGTTGGTTTTGCCTTCCATATTGCGCCAATGCATAAAGGCTTGCAGAAAATTGACCGAAGATGGGTTTTCAGCGTGACACGTGTAAGCTGTGGGGTCGAAATTGTTAAGAGTCAGGGTCATGCATCGAATACATGTCATTTTATTTCTATTTCTCGTCTATTGAGAACCAGAAGGACGTTGATGCATAATTATTTGTCATAGGTTGGAAGGCCTTCTGGCAATCAACAAACGTGCTATTCTCTGACTACGCCCATCGCTCCCTCTCTCTCTCTCTTCAACCCCTCCCTCCCCCCCTCCCCTCTCTCTTTCCCTCTGTCCCCTTCCTTTCTTACATAGGTATGCTATTTCTTTTCTTTTACATGAAAATATATTCTTCAATTTGCATCTGATAACCATGGGCTGTAAGCATTATGATTATGCATAGTCTTTCATGCATCCCAAAATAATAGCATTAACGTTCATTTATGTAAGGTGTTCTTTTTCTTTAAAAGTGTTTTAAGTGTTCTGAATTGTATAGGCGGTAATCTTTTTTTGACAGTTGATATTTTGGTTATGAAAAGTTGATCAATAAAGACAGGAAATATCAATAGAGTAGAATTTAGAATTGCAAAAATGTACTAATGAATACAAAAATGAATTTCAATGCAATACGGCGAACAATTATCAAAAGTACTATATATTCCTGCACTTGAAACTCATGTTACGAAAAAGGTCATCCGAAATCTATATTGTTTGTTTCAGACGCCTGCGGTGAAGGCAAAAATATCCGACTGATTTTCCTTCAGGGGCGATTTTTTGTTTCATTTGCCCTTCTATCATTTTTCAAAAATCGAAATGAATGAAAATATCGCATGAATTTATATGGGATCAGCTGGAGGGCGGAATATAAATATAACCGATACGTCATGAAGAGCTAAATAATATTTCACAATGTTCGATGTAAAATAAAGAAATCAGAAACACTTTGCAAAAAGTAACCACTTTTTCATAAATTTCTTTTCTTTCAGATTTGTTTTACTTACTATATACTTTTCTGATTTATGTTCGACAAAAGATATTTTTTGTATCAGACGGCCAATGTAAGACTTTCGGGTATACCAACGTCTTGTTATCAAATAAGAAGCGCTTTTAAATATTATAAAACAGTTTGGAATAATTGCAAGAACAATATTGCAAGATAATATCAAACATCAGACCTGCCTTCTTGTTTTTTCACAAATGAAGTTAGGTATGAGTAACTGCATTATGAATAAAAATACAAGAAAAGAGGTCAAGAACTCAACGACCCGAATGTGGGGTGACATCGGTGATGCAACGTCGCCGCACTTGGGGCAGTCGCTGACGACATAGAACCCATGCACCGGTCACCTGCGGGCGCGGCCATCGAATAGATAAGCGATGCGGGGAATAGTGATTTTGTGAATAGTACATGAATCGACTATTCGGAGGGTGCGTGGGCGAGAGATATGGGAGAGAAAGAGAAGGAGAGATAGATAAGAAAATGGACAAACGGGCATAACAAATCAGAGTTATGAAGAAGCACACACAGAAAGAAAAAGAAAATATAGGCAGACAGAAAAAGAAAGATATGTAGAAACAGAAAGAGCGAGAGAGGGGGAAGAGACGGAGAGAGAGGCTGAGACAGAGAAAGACATACAGACAACAATAAATGAGAGACCAACAAATTATACAGATAGAAAGAGGGAGAGTCAGTAACCCCATAATAAATTCAGCTAAGGCGGGCAAATTATTACGAATGACGTAATCATTCAAGAAAAAAACACATCCTCTGTCCGCCGGCTATACAAATAACCCACTTGTTCGAGGACGAGTATCATATAGAAAGGGGAAGTATGAATATTTCATTTCCTTTTCACGTCTCGGGCATATTGTTCTAAAAATAGAACAATAAGTCATCCTTTCAATGATTTTTCTGTAAGGGGTTAGACTGCCTTTGAGAAAAACACAAGGGTTAAATGAAACGTGTTGAATTACATGTATATGGTATGAATTATGAAAGAAAATGGTAAGCGGACGGATGGAATGTATCATGTAGTGGCCGTTGCACACGGTGCGTCATTTCAAATGCGGTTTTACCTGCGTTAATCGATCCTATGAGGTGATAAGCGCTTGCGCCAGTAATTCAACGCAATTAATATTACTGTTCATTTTGCATTCCCTTAATTTCCTCCACCATGTCACACACACACACGTGTCGCGTTAAACAAATGTTGCGTCAGGCAGACAATGGCAGCATGTCGTTGCGTTTTCGGGGCGACGGTAAAATACCCTAAAATCCGTCGTAGAAAATCGATGACCGACGTACCTCCAGTTACGAGCATGCGCAGACGGGTCCAATACCTAACTTTACCATCGCAGGCTCCGCCGTCGACCAAAACGAAAGCACACTATTGCCTCGTGATCGACGTGCATGCTCGTCATTGTAACAGCTTGAGAAAGCGCTCGATTGTCTCTCGTCATTAATAATAAATTCTTTAACACGACGATGACGATGGTTATGCTGCTGTTGATTCCTAGAGCTAGGATGAATCATAATAGTCTGTGAACACCTCATTCAATTTTAATATCAAGCTTTCAGAAAAATATAGAGAATATAATTCAAAAATTCCAGCTAATACCTCCAGCGTTTTGGGATACATGCCGTTCACCTTACACCATGTTACAAACAGATTATAGTTTGTGTTATAATCACGACGATACACAAAAGTAAAGAACTGCGCAACCCATTCAGTATTTTCATTTTGGTTTGGTAGTGATGAAATTGGGTCACGCTACCATTAAGGAGGGTGTATAAAGAGAACGAGGAGGAGGGGGGAGGGGGTAATATCAAAGACCGCACATGGCAAACTGATTTTGATGGGATCAGAATACAGAAATCAATACTAATTTTTCATCTGCTCGTTTGGCGCGCTAATGACCCATGTTAGCCGGGGTCGCTGACCGAGAAAAACCGTCACCGTGACACCTGACCCTATTTCTAAAAGTGAAGATGAAGAAATATTGAATGAAAAGTAACGAGAGGTTGCTACAATGGTGCCAAAAGACCTTCTAATCTGTGACAACGAGGTTAGATTTCTTGTCTTTTGTTGTGAGCTAGTTTGGGGAATAAACGCATTTTTATAGTCTTTGTCCGCTAAAAATTATAGAGCGGATCTTTCACACGCCTGCCCAAAACCCCTCCTCCACCCCTTCTCTCTCTCTCTCTCTCTCTCTCGCCCTCTCTCTCTTTCTTCTCTACATTATATCTTTCTCTTTCTCTTTCCGTTTTCTCAGATGATATTTCATGAATGAAAATATTTATATAATTTATCAAATTTTTCAATGAGGGAGGGATCTTCATATACAAAACGAAACGGCACGACGTTCACACAACATGTAGGCCTACATCGAGTTTTGTTTACAATTCAGACCTGAGATTTAGTTTTTATTCCGCTGTTTGTGAAGATATTCTTCTTCTCTACTACTTCAGCGGCATGTATACATGCAATATTAAAAATAAAACAGTCCAATGTGAACTCGCCTTACAAAAGACGGAGACTCCTCTGTTAAATTAACCCATAGAAACCTATCCATAAGATTCGCGTTGCCGACTTGCAGGTAACCTACATGTACATCCCATAAGTTACCGCCCACTTTTAAAACTTTTCACATATCTTCCATCATTTTCTTATAAAATTACGCACTAACAACACAGAAGTTATTCAGACAAAAGTTTGTGATTGGCTGGTTGAAATCTCGTGTCTTGAGCCAGGTGTTGAGAGTCTGGCACCACTATTTCTTCAGCTAGTGATCATGGCCTATGGACAATCGTACGATGTTTGAATATTTGAAAATGCAGTCAGGAGCGTAATTTGGTCTAGTAGTAATTAGTTTTAATGACGTTACTACTCACCAATTCTGGGACACCGCGAAGGACTGCCATCGGTATGTCTTGTTTATCTTCTGCGTCTTATTGGAAGACCTTAAAAATAGCTATTACCGCAGGTGAACGAATAGGCCAAGTGAATAAATCAAGAAAGAATTGTTATAATGAAGAAGTAAAGATGAATGTAGACAAGGATGGGGTGATATGAAGTTCAAGGAGTGGGACTATGGGGTGATTTTATAAGAAGTATGAGGTGATTTCAAACTCGAGACGTCAGCCATTCGGAAGGTCGCGATATATCGATTTTGCTCCATTCACGAAGCATCTTCTGCGCAACATCACCAACTAACAAAGGTCATACGACGAACTTTTTGCCTGTATAGTGTGCATAATAAAAACAACATGTAAACAATCAGTGCTGCTGTGGTTTTGATGTACCAAAAAGCATTGGAATATTAATTAAAAGGCCTCATTATAATGATTATAATTGATTTCGCATCTATCGCGCAGTAAACACGCGTGTTATAGCAGCGGGCAATATACTATAACCTTTTGTCTCCCATTCGGGATATTGTGGATGATATAAGCTTAAAATGTGTGTTTACTTTAAGAAATGAAATACTACCAATAGTAAAATTGACAGATTTATTTTTTCGGACAATATGAGACCATAGTGGCCTCTTTATATAAAATATCGCCTTCGTCTGCGAAATACGAATATTCTTGAGCAATATAGTTTCAAATTGCCCTCAAAGCCAGTCAATAATTTGTAAATATTTCACTCTTCACGTTCGGTGAACCGATATCATCATGCTTCTGCGCCATATGATCTTGAGATTCTCCAGTTAAAAAAAAGAAAAAAGTTAGCGTTGTGATTGGATTTTAGGTCATCGTTGTTAAATTACGATTACGATTTAGGTTATCGGTGCCTTTTGAAGAAGGCATTTTTTTTTTTTGTACGTATAATGTTCTTGATTTGCATTTTTATCACTCCGAACGGTTACATATTATTGTTGAATAGTGTAAACAAATTATAAACAAAAATTAGATAGTCGATCAGTAGTAAATGGTAACAATGATTATTCCCCCTTAAATTTGCAAGTGTCATTTTTACCATCCACAATAAACATGATAATGGTAAAACGTATATATATTACAATGAACATCATAATGGTATACTGTATACATATATGTATGCAAATACATAATTTGTACATAATTATAATCATTAACGTCAACTGAGATTATGAAATGACATTATGATAAACAATGAATATAATCGGGTACTGGGTAACTCAGACAATCGAAATAGTGTGACTAAAAAAATAGACATTATGTAAACAAAACTAGCTAGAGAACTTTTATAAGAGGGTGCAGGTGAAAAGACATAAACAAGCGAAAATAACTTGGCACCTTGCCAATGTTTTCTTTAACTTTGAGTAATGTAATGCTATGATTTTTCTGACACACCATGTACAGGACACTTGTTTTACGCTAATGTTTACATCGCCGTATGACGTATGCAGTCCGGCAGAATGAGGACGACCTTGCCATTTTCCCACTACTACTACTACTACTCCCCAGTCATGCCGAGGCTGGAGAACGAGAAATACACCAAAATAAACCTAAATTCGAATGATTACATGAATTCATGCATGGGTCATCTCGTCTACGAAGCTTGCCTGTCTGCGCTTCATGCCAAAGTGCGGGCCTCTGTTTATTTATTTTTTTCTCGCTGTCGCTTCGTTTCAGTTGTCGTCATTTGTTTTGTTATAGATGATAATTCAAGTCTGATCTGTAGTAAATTAAAGCACTGTAGGGTTGTGCTAGTTTTAACTTTACTTATAACATATAGAGAAAAATACAGAGAGAAGGTGGGGAAAGATAATGGGAAAGATGAGAGGGGGTGGAAGAAGTAGATGGGTATATGAGAACCCCCAGAGGAGGCGGAGAACATAGAGTGAGAGAGAAATAGAGAAAGGAGAGAGCTTGGGTGAGAGAGAGAGAGAGAGAGAGAGGAATGAATTTGAGAGAAAAACTGCATAACATTGTAAATTCTACAGACGAATAGATTGCTTTTTTTTGTGCAGAGATTTGAATTCATATTACTAAGGAGATCAATTTGCGATATTATATGAATATCCTAAATTATGGTTATTTCGATGATATACAGTAATTACATTATTTTCGAAAACTATATGACATCTTGCTTGAACTCTACCGACTGACCTAAGTAATTCCAGATATAAAGTAAATCAAGAGCTTTGGTAAATCATCGCACTTAAAGTCAAATGTTCATTCATAAATTACAATCCCATTTTTCTTTCTGAGATGGAATAATTTCTAAAGCTGTTTTTACATCATATCTCATGCATCCTGGTAGTATCCTACTCCGGCCACATTGACGGAACCGAGCACAAGACAGAAAGCAGAACGAACACAAATTTACATTACTCCGAATTGCCTTGTCGTTGGTCGATCAGGTTGGAGTCGTTCGTAATATGTCCACCTTTTGACGGTGAGACTGAGGTATTCAATCCGTAGGCAATACGTGTAATTCATGAATGGCAACAATATATTTCTGCAACATTAATCACACCAACGAAGTCGGCAACTTCAAAAAGAAAATAGGTTTCCAAACTGATCTGCCCGCCACTTAAAAATCTTTTCTTTCGGAAGTATTAAAACCGAATCGTCACTCACGCGCGAGATGGCCTATTTTTTCATCACAATGCACTCGGGGAAAAGAAAGGGGGAGAGAAAGAGAAGAGAAGATAATGAAAATTACCAATATCGCGGGACTGGTTAAAAAGAAGTTTATATTCATGAAACCTTTGTGGGTTTTGCAGCATGGATATCATTCATTTATGTCATTCATTTTTCGTGATCAATGAGGTATTTTATCGCATTTTGAAGAGAATGCAGAACCGTTTTGATTAATTCCCGAACAAATATTTGAATGGCCTTCGTCGCTTCTGTAGGCAGCCGATTTAAGGGGGTAAACACAACGAGACAAATGAAAAATCATTCTGGTTTTCCTTTTGCATCATGAACCCCATTGTGGCTTGTTTATTTATTTTCAAAGTTTTAATCATGTTAACACTTCGACAATAGTAATGTTATCCGATCCAAATAGGCTTTTCGAGTCTGGATAACAAGTTTTAATCACCCCCTTAATCATGTTAATGAATCATGAAAATCACACAGGAACATCTTTTGTAGAATGAATACGATGACTCTTGTATTATAGGGTAAAGAAATAAAACGACATCACTCAATACGGATTAAAGGTGGCCCAGGGGGTAAGGTTCTTCTGAGGTAGTGACAGAAATCATAAATACTCAAACAAAATTGATATTACATGCATTCGTTAACAATACCGGATAGCGTCTTATATATCATTGCATCAATGCCACCTTCATAGTCACAGGCACAACAGGTCACAGCCGAATGTTAATTGTTTTTACCTCCAACGGCTTTTAAAAGTAGGCTAAATATATTTATATAATCAAAAGGACAAGATATTACAAATATACATATAGGCTTTCGCTTAGGTCCCTTCTCCGTTCTTTTTGGAAATAAGTCTGTTGTCTGGTTTATGGCTCTTTACGGTGGTTTACTGGTGACCTCTTATACTAAAGGTCCTGGGTTCGATTCCTGTTTAGTGCTTACCTCCATGAACCATGTGTTTTCCCCATTTGCCTTTCTTGACCCAGGTGTATTTAATAGGCAATACTGTGGGAAGAATGCATGCAGGGCCCACAAGAAGAGCAGTAATAATTCTACATGATGTGGCTACCATGTGTAAATAAAAAAAACTTTTTTTTTATTACCATATCTTATCACACCTTCTCGCATACCTTCTGGGGGGAGGGGGGTGACATGCTTTCGAGTAATAGCAATTTCAATTGCCTTTGTCACCCCTGACCAGCAGATTGTATCCTTCTCTCTCCATTTTCCTAAAGCTGTTTGCATGTATTATGAAATTTCTATGTATTATCTGAATTTTTATACTCATTGTTTGTTTTCGGTTGGTCAAATAAATAATAATAATAACATAGTGTTGTTGCATAGCACCTGAAATGGGGTATCCCGGGTTCAAAACTCAGTCAAATCGCTCATCTCTCTGATAGGACTATAACATCTAGCTCTACTGGTTACCTTTCTTACGTATACAATGCCTTTTTGGCACCATGTAGCTTCTCCCCTCCCCCTCCCATGCCACCATCCACTCAAGCTCCCTGCTAATGGTAGTTGGTCTACTGCATATATTTATTGTTATACTAATATAGTTAAATTATTGTCACAGTAATCCATTACGATTAATTGTATAACTTTCTTATTTCATTGTTTTTTTAAACTTTATTTTATTGAAGAAAAAAAATGTTCCCAATTGTCGATCGAATTATTGACCGCTGCGCCGGTCCTCCCGTAGAGAATAAAAGACGCTTGCTTGCATTAGTTTTTGTCTCCTGACGAAGTGTTGCAGCGGCGCACGAAACGTCGTGATCTTTTAGATTACTTATTGACCACATTGCGAGACAAACGAATATCACTAGCAATATTGTTTTCGAAAAAAATGTTCTTTGTATATTTCATTTTGTTTTTGTTAATAATTGCAGAAATAAATCTACCTTAAAAGTTTTTTTTTTAAACTAAAATAAATCATCAGTCATATCAAATTCATTCTTAACGGTGAAGTCTTCACAAAATGTTTGTATATTTTTTTGGTATTTATATAGCTAACCAATAAATATCGATTTTCCTGGAACAAGGTGAAGCAAAAATGCGATGTCAATATTTAGAAACATATCCAAAGTAAGTTCCTACTAAATTCTTTAAATATTTCCACAGACTAGAGTAAACATTTTCAACGTGTGTCGAAATTGCTCATCGTCATCATAATGATTGCTTATGGCATGTTAGGTGGCCATCTATTATATGTTTTGAAAAATGATTTCAACGGTAAGTCCACCAGCAGGATAGATAAAAGTGATACCAGCGATGCACAAGTCTAGATAAATATTTGTATTATTATCCTTTTCTAAGTGCTAAAAACGATGATATATCAACAGACTGAGCACTTTCCCGGGAAACGATGAATAGATGTGCAGTCAATATTTAGAAACATCTTCAAAATAAATTACCACTACATTTTTGAAATACTTCGACAGAATAAACAGCACCCCAGTCAAGTACTTCATATAAATAATTGCAATTTTATTGAGCGATTAGATGTTTACCTAGGTCGCAGACATTGCGCCACAGACGGTTTATTACGTATACTACAGCTCCTAAAATGAGCTGTATTGGTATTTAGCCAAAACCAAAATGAGATTTATCTCCGAGAATTGCTTAGACATACGGATATAAAATCTGCATTAATGTTTACTCAAAACAAAACCCAAATCGATCACTATGATCATTTTGTAAAGGCAAATATCTTTGTGGAAAAAGAGAATTTATACAAAATCTTAAAGAGTAACTGAGATTGTCTCAATCACTGATCAAGATCTAGGGGACTATTAAAATATTTGCACAATCCCACTCTTGAGCTACTATAGTCCTGAAAGCCTGATGGAAATGTGTGAATTTCAAAGGGGGAGGGGGGGCTGTAACAAAAGAGTTTATCCCCCTTTTTACGATCCTGGATCCGCCCCTGAATCGGGCTACTTTATGTCTTCAACCATGAATTAGCTAAAAGAAATAAATCAGAAATGATCTGTGCATGGACCTACTAGGTCCATGATCTGTCAAACAGGTGGAATTCCGTAAAAAATAAATCGAAATAAATAAATCGGAATAAATAAATGAATGAATAAATAAACTTCCAAATAAATGATTAAATAAGTAGATAAATGAATAAACAAATAATATAATAAATAAAATCCCCCCAATAAAACTTCTCCCTTAGCGTGAGAGCAAAAGAAGAAAACAAAACCTTTTCTTAGTGATTTGATGAGGAAACTGTGGATCATTTAGTTTTGTATGATTCTTCTTCTTTTTTCGCAATCTGGGGATAAAGAAAAGTAGATTGGGAGTTCAAAATAAGTGTGTCATACGTTAATTGACTTCACACGCACAGGGCGTATGTTCGTGTACACCATCTGAATGTTCCTTCCATGTGTTTTTTAAAGGAAATTATCACTCGACATCTTCACTTTTTCCGCATCGAATTAATTCTGACAAAATGTCTTTTTTAATGATTGTGATCTTGTCTTTTTTGACAATTAATACGCTTGGAGACAGTGGCGTAAAGAGGGTCCAGACGTTGAGGGGTACCGGTTTTATTGTTGGGGGGGGAGGGGTAACCTGTCCCAAAGGATGCACAAAATGTGAGTTGTGGGAGGTGATAAAAGCATCCCCTTTTCGTGTTATTCGCCCTATTTACTCCCTCCCTCCCTCCCCTCTCTCTCTTTCTATTTCTCTCTCTCTCTCTCTCTCTTCTATTTTTGTCTTCTTTCAATATTGGGGAGCTCTTCCCCTGTGTAACGCAGAATACATTTAAATAATTTGAAATACAACTGATTAATCATATTCATATATCTTGAGCTCATTATACCACAACTATGACTCCACCTATTAAAACGGAATCATTAAAAAAAATGGCCCAAATTTCAATACAGTTTGCCTATTGCAACGATTATTTTTTTTTTAACTTCACACGCTTTTTTTAAAAGTACAAATATGGACAATATCTGATAACCAAGTTAACACAGACGCAAATAACATAGCAACGACAACAAAGACTTCGGACAAGTCAGACGCTCGGCGTTTTCTTTGTATCCCCACACGGCGTCTTATAGGCTAATAATAGGACATATTTTCTTGATAGGCTAATCATATTGTGAGGTGACTGATGGATTAATAGACACGACTTTTTTCCTTTCTTACAGACACCATGCCGCGACAATTTAGCGCCATTGAGAAGGTGTAACGGTTTTCGGGCCAACGACAGAGTGTTCATACGGGGCAATTCAATATGATCGAACACGATTATTTCGATGTTTTCTTTCAAACTGAGGGGTTTAAGATAAACTAAAATCAAGGAGAGTGTATATTAGAGTGTAGAAAATAGATAATAAGTTTTTATGAATTAAAAAACAAAACGAAATTCATTCATCTTCGTAAGGCTTGGAGAGACATTTTGTCTTTTTTCCATGCTGAATGATTTTGGTATCTCAGGACTCTGTTTTGTCGTTATATTGAGGGCGCATTCCCATCATTATTTAGCCCAGTAACTTGTTTAATCAATCAGAGAGGCTTTTTTTCTAAAGCAATTCAAACGTTATTTGACTTTCAACAAATCAGCATCGCGTATTTAGGACTTAATGCGTATAAACGGAGGTTTTTTTCTTTCCTTTTCATGCACAAAGCCCATAATAATAACTCCAAAACAATACGACCCTGATATGTATAAGTTCATTCAAATTCAATTGTTTATCTATGCGTCCTATTAGTCAGCATGGCTGTTTAAAGAGAGAGAGAGAAAAAAAGGGGAAATCCTTCTGAACAGATACATTCATAGTTAATCAAGTTCACAATCACCTGAATATACAAACCGATTAAGAAAATCAAAACGCCTTTAACGCGAGACTTTATTCATTTTGAAATGAGATGTGTAACCTCGTTGTGGTTATTTCATGACACCATTACCTGAATTGCATTCTGGTATATGTGAGGCCACCATTTTCGTTGCCCTATTTTTGCACTTTTTTGTTTTTGGCTTTTTTGGCCTTTGAAAAAATTCCCATCTGACTCGTTTTAGTTACTAACTCAAACCCTCTTGAGTTCGGTATAGCATTGATTTTAAAATCTTATTTAACTGTATTCACTTTGTTCCAATTGTATCGTTATTTGGGTTTTCATTACTCCCTAAAGATTTTTGTCTTTCTCTCTCTTTCTCTCTCTCTCCCTCCCCCTCTTTACTCTCACCTCCCCCTTCCCTTTCTCCCTCCGCTCCCCCCCCCTCTCTCTCCCTCTCTCTCTGTCCTGACTCCTGACTGGTGGTAATTTCGGTGGCTTTTATCAAAGCTGCGCGACGCGTCGGCTTCGGCGATGTTTGCAGTGTTCATAATTTGACAAGTTATTGGCACACTGCGTCTCGCAGCACGCAGTCTCCCCTTAAACTATTAAACCAGCTATAAAAAGTCGCGTCTCAATTTTTGTCATGATTTGTTTTATTCATGTGAACTAATTTTCCGTAAACTGAGGACCACCCTTGTCAGAGGCGCATTTTTATTTACCGTGGTCCATCATCACAGAGTATATCTTGAATAAGAAACATGAATACATGGATATGAAATTTGGGACTAAAATATGAGGTATATATGGCCTACATGATCGTGTACATGAAGCCTTTGTGCGCCCGCGTGTGTGTGTGTGTGTGTGTGAGAGAGAGAGAGAGAGAGACAGAGAGAGAGACAGAGAGAAAAAGAGATATATCACTGTTTAAAGTGAAGGTTGAGTTCTGGGAAGAGGTGAAAAAATAATTCGTGAACTTTATCATTTTTATTATGCAAGTGTGGAAGAACATCAGATAAGACATGTTCCCTGAAAAGCATGACTCTTCAAATGCCTTCATATTCTAAATATGTCATGTAAAACTCGGGGGTATGTTTTTTACGCCACGTGTTCGTGTAGTCCTATATACATCTTTCTGTGTACAGTGTTTGTAACTTTACCAAGACTTGGCCAAATTTCTTATCAATAAAAATATTTGATGATTCCAGAACCTTGCAATACACACAAATTCTTATATGCTAGATGATCAACCTTTTCTGGTCGATTCCACACCGTTTCTTTCACAATGCAATTGCATGACCAGAACTCAACTTCATCTTCAAAGGTTAAATAAAGGATAGGTATAATTATCTAACATTTTGATTTTATATCCAGGTCGTCCTGACGGGAATTTGTTGATGGCGCTTTACCTTTATAAGTCTTTAATCTCTGTAGAAAGACTTGAGCTTTTTCTCACCAATATATATTTTGAAACATGCAAGGTAAAGACATTTGTTTAATAGAATCCCATGTAAAATGAACATAAAAGGCCCGTTCATATATGGCGTGGTTAAAACGCCACATTAAAAAAAAAAAGCCGCCGCAGCGTTTTTAAATTTGTATGTGTAAATACATGGGATTCGGGCGCAACGAAGGACTTGCGCGTATTGTATTTACCGAGCTCTGTGCTACAATAATTAAGATACAGAAAATGTGATACGTATCACACTTTACGTCATGAAAAAAAACCGCCGCTGCCTTGGCGTGTCATGTCTGAACGACGCTTAACATTGTTCAGTATAAAATGATGGAGAGTCACTAGAAAATGTTGAGTGTGAAATACCTCACACAATCGAGTTCGTTTTCAATTATCAGTGCAAATGTATGATTGAATATTACAGACAAAGGCAGTGATTTTAAATTCATGTACATGTATTACGACAATAATGGAGGCAGAATATCTGGATAATAACGTCCCGAATTTTTTTTTTGGTTGTTTAAAGACGACATATTTAGTTTCGACAGGGTGCAAGAGAGCCCCTGTCAACCACATTCCACCGGCCCATTCGATGCCAGACAAAGAAAACATTAAATGGGTTATTTATGACGAATAAAGTGACCGAAATTATGGCATGTTTGCGCTATAAGTCCCATGCGTTCCATTTGGCGTTGGTCCCCTGGTGCTATTTTGCCGCATTGTTAGAAGAAAATTGTGGCGCCAAGGGCTCATGGCGGATATACGTTTAAGATTGCACGGGACGCCGTTTCTGTCGCAGTTTCAGCTCTTCTTGTGTGTCGGGGCATGTGGTTAAAGTTAAACCAGATTTGGAAACGCCCCCCCCCCTCTCAAAAAATGAAATGGAAGCTCTTATTACCGATCATGTGAAAGAATATGTTTTGACTAATACGTGATGATACAAATTTTGCCAATTAATTGATGTATTTGGTAAATTATTATATCTATCTGTCCCATATACATCTTTCTATGTAAAGTGCTTGTAACTTTCGCAAGACTGGGACAAATATCTTATCATTTTGATGATTCCAGAACCTTAAAGTACACACCAATACTTATATGCTATATGATCAAACTTTTCTGATCGATTCCACAACGTTTCTTTCACAATGCAATCGCATGACCAGAACTGGTCTTTGTCTTTAAAGTGAAACTTGCTAATTCTTGCGCATGTTTTATTCTCCTTGGCTGTATTATTTTGTAAGGTTTTATTGTCCAAACTACTGTAACATACTGTACATTATTGAAGCTAAAGATAGTGGAAAACGAGGTCTCTCTTTTATCTCCCCCACCACCACCACACACCCACCCTACCCCTCCTTTCTCTCTCTTTTTCTCTTTCTCCCTCTCCCTCTCTCTCTTTTTCTCTTTCTCCCTCTCCCTCTCTCTCTTTCCTGCTCCTTTCCCTGCTCCTCCTCCTCCACCTTCTATTCCCCTCCCCTTTTTCCTCTGTGTCTCTCTCTGTCTCTGTCTCTGTCTGTCTGTCTGTCTCTCTCTCTCTCTCTTTCTCTCTTTCTAGGTCTCCTCTCAATGATTTTTCTGTCCACCCATCTCTATCAATTTCTCTCTGATATCATTTAACACTTTTATTGTTCCATAACCTCAATATTTGTATTTATACTTAACAGTTCTATTAATGATTATCTATGGTAAGGGAAATTGCAAAACATTCTACTTTTCTTTTGAAATAGCTTTCGGCCTCAGCAATAGAAGTTGAACATCAGCTTCGAGTGAGGGGCATCGCTTGTGCCTTTTGTGATCAGAGAGAACAATAAGAACATCCGTTTGTTTGATTGATGTATTTCATTTACCAAACGTCAAGTTTAAGTCCATAGAAAGATTATATAAAGAGTCCCGGTCTGGGGCAAGGACACGAGAGACATTTATTCAGCATTTACGAAAAAACACGCCATTCTATACACACACACACACATCCTCACCTACTATGTCAGCCAAGTGCAGTACACCTCGTATAGCTTTTATGACAATTTATCCCGCGGCGCGCGCTCGACCTTGAGATTCCCATCGCTTCTCTACATCGTCTGCTAAATTTGTTGATGCTTCCCCCTCTCTCTCTCATTTCTGATTTCCGAAGGGCCATTATCTCCAAATAGACATTTTCAATTCCAGGTTTGTCCCTCTCTCTCTATTCTCTCTTTCTCTCTTTGCTTATGGATATCACAAGAGATGGGGGAGGGTTCAACGAGCGAACAAGCGCCTCCAGATTGCAGTGCAACGTACTCTGTCGTCCGCCCGAGTCAAATCTCCGTTGCACCACGATGTACATAGTTAGTTACATGATAGTAGGTCCATGGTTCCATGTTTGGTAGTCCATTTGGAGATAAGAAAATATCAGTTCTGAGCTTTGGAAGCGGTTAAAGGGATAGTTGAGTTATGTTGCAGAGGGCGCTACACAAAATATTTTTTTGTGAGATAATGAAAAACTGAGTGTCAAATTTTGAAAGAACATGCAATTTAAATGACAAAAATCATCTTTGTTTAATCAAAATCGGTTCAGAGACGGCTGAAATATCCATAAATATAACGATTTATAATACTTGTGTTCCACCACAAATTAATATTAGATAATTTGAAAAAGCCGTTGAAAAACCAAATATCACCCGTTTTACCTTGTACAGCCAATGCCGATGTTGGCTTTTTAGTTGGCATTTTCGTGTTCGTTATATTACGCACAACCAGCCGGCCCATGTATTGTTATTTTTGATAAAATAATTAATCAACGGTCACCATATTTTTTGAAAGTGTAGCTGGATTGGTATGATCGTATAAAGTTGGCTAAATTTCACACATTTTGGGGTCTAAAATTACCTTCATTGCAATTTTAGTTTCTAAAAAGACACTAGAAATGTCATAGATAAGAATTAAAGCAATAAACATGCACTTTAAAGGCATTTGCGGTCTGAAAACATAACTCAACTATCCCTTTAATTGCGTAAAAAGTATTTGTCATATCAACTATTGCTTTAGATTTGGATCCTGATGTAAACAACATTATTTATTATTCATTTATTTAAATGAATTTATTCATTTATTTCATGTACTTATTCATTTGATTTATTTATTTGGTTAGTTACATAGAAATATGAATACTTATAAGTACATGAGAAAAATAACAGCAATGGCATGATGATTTATTATACAATCATATAATATCATTATAGGGGCAGCTTTGCAACCGATTAAAGATGGGGGTATTTCCCTTCTCAAAAAGAAGAGCTTGTAACTATTTATTTGAACAATAATTGACCTGTGAAAAGCACTTCCAAAAGCCTTAACACGCCGAACAGATCAAGGTTCCATGCACGGCCTCGCGTGCACGAATAATTATTGTTACAATTTAATGACAAATCATGTTTTCAAAAAGACAGTTGCAAAATAACTCTGTGAGGAAATTTCATTAATCTTATACCTCCACTGTTATTCGAGGATAGAGAGGGTAAGAGGGGAAAAATGGAGAGAAAGGGAGAGAAAGGAGACCAAAAATGAGGAAAATGGGAAATATTGTTATTATTTTTGTCGTTATATTGCCGGTGGGGCATATTCATTTTTCAGCTGAAGTCATGAATGAATTACATACCGGAGCGGATTTACACAGTAATTTATGTTCAGATCCATTTATAACAATTTCACATTGCGTGCTTGACTACCAAAGGGAATTCGGTTGTTTGTTTATTTACTCTAGATCATTTCAATAAAGCACTCGTGTTTGATAGAAAGAAATACCCGAACTGGACTTTAACCCGGATTAGACGAGCCGCCTTTTACCTAAAAATAGAAACCGGTAGGCCGACATTCATGTAACCCCGCAAGCTCGACAGTAACTGGGTTAAGAACAATTTCTTTCAGGTTTTGAGAACAGAGCATAGGATGAGCTATTTTTGCATACAACGTGTTGAATAGGTGGGATCGTATAGAATTCACTACTTGATTGTTATTTCAAGAAAGTGCTGTTTGAAACGAAAGAGTATTGAACGGAGAATTGAAATAATGTCAATGAAGAATATCAATTTTTACAACTCTTTTAACAACAATAAATATAATCTTAGGGCACACTAAACAAGACTTGTGTGTTTCGTTAGAGAAAAAAAAGAAACTGAGTCAAATGAGATTAGATTTGAGAAGCACCATTACGTAATAACAAGTACAATTTATTGCTATTTTAAACACATAGATCAAGATTATGAATTAAATAATCTGAATTTTTATAGCGCTTGATACGAAATACCGTTTCCTCAGCTCTTTAAATATATCATTACCCCGCCGTCAGTGGATTCATTCGCCCTCCATGTGCACCATCTTCACTCCCAACGGAAAATTCCTATACCATTATGGGCACCGTCAGTGCAGATGGCAATTACGTACACAAAGGCTTTCGCCATGCTATCAGGTGCCCATTATTTTCTTCCATGGGTATGGAGTGGCAAAAGTAGATTAAAGCCTTGCCAAAGGACATTAGTGTCGTGTCGGGGATCGAACCGACGACCTTTGCATTTCAAGTCAAGTGAAATAGGAGAGATGCTATGGTTTTAGGCAGCTTAAACATAAATGTTACAATAATCTTTTAAACAAAGGATTGTCAAAGCTTATCGATCAGATCACATCAAGAAGTAGATCGGCATGGGAAGGGGAGGGGATGTAACGGTGTCGCAACCTTATAACCATTCAATCTCTTTATACTCTGTAAATCCCCTGTACGCAATGTCGGTCAGCGTGTGCTGAAAAATTGGCGAGAGAGAAGGGGGAAAAAAGAATCAAATCCCCATTTTAAGTGATGATGGGTGAAAGTAAGATAGCCATCGAATCGACTTTAAACGCTCGGCCACACAAGCAGGGCGTAACCTTTGAGGACTAAGGCGTTGAGAGCTTAGTGTACATCTGTGGTGAGAGGGGAGGAATAGAGAGGAGAGGGAATGAGAGAGACAGAGAGAGA
>BEXV01000712.1:17385-30649 GCA_003118195.1 Hemicentrotus pulcherrimus
CCCCCCCCCCCCCCCCCCGCATAGTTACTTGAGCCGCATTACCCAACGCCGAATTAAGAACGCCTAACTCTCGCCGGACGAGTTTACAAGAGGAACGATTGGTCATTAGTAGCACCGATACTCATCAGTCATTACAAGAACACTTAACATGTAATCCAGCCTTAATCAGACACTTGATTCAAAGATTAACTCCTAGGTGAACAACTCACCTAATACGCGATGGTCTCCAAAGTTAATTGTCGAAGAATACAGAATAGAAAAGAAAAAAAATCCGACATTAAAGTGATCCTTTTAGTCGATTTCTGCTTCTATTATTAACCTCTCATACAAAACGAAAGTAGTTTACGATAGCTTCTATAGCTATGCAAATCATAGATATGCATTGACAGTGCTGTCATAGACTTTATAGTAGAAATAGCGTATTATTATTTCCATAAATCTTCTAAATTTGCTGAATACTTTTTAAAAACACTAAACTAAGCTTCATGTTCGCACCAAAATTAAAATTAAATTGAAAACAAATTTAAAGTAATAATTCAAGCAAGATGCTCTTCTGTTTAACAAAGCCATATCGCTTAATTCTTAACATGGCTACTCCTTAAACCAGCGTCAACATGATTAAATCGCTTCTACGCATTGTAAAAGAAAGTCAATTTACCGCGGCTAGAATAAATAGTATATTGTAAGATTTCACGCGATGAGACCAAATGTTAACACTGGAACCAAATAGTAGATGAATTTACTATTTTGGTTGAGTGTGTATAAGAGCCACTGTTGAATGGAGCCGAGCTGATACTGTGCGATCGGCTTAAAATTATGCTCGTTTCTTCTAAATCCGAACCAAATTGATGGATAAGTAGCTGTTTAAAGCTCCCGAGTGAATCCGATGAGGCCTGTCGCCGTCTTGATATAAAACAATCAGTTTCGGGTCTTTGTAAAAGGGGCTCAAAACGGCAACATTCAGTAGACGAAGGTGATTCGCCATCTTGTGCAAGTTGCTTCCTGATATACTGATATACTGTGATACAATTTCAGCATGTCAAAACACGAGTTACATTTAGAAGGAATTTTACGAGAACATGGTTATTAACGGAACTGGAAACAATGGCGCGTAACTTCACAAGTCCTCCTGGAGAATGCATAGCATTTGTGAGTATTCTGAGTGTTAAATAAAGCGAAAAGTTATTCGTTCATAATTTAAAAAAAAATCTCATTTCGGTCAAACTATTTTGTGACGCAGTCAATTGGTATCCCCTCATTCGTTTGCATCATGACTTTTACAGTATTCAAATGACTTGAGTTTGAGCTTTCTGTTTTACGAGGAGAAAATGTATTTTGCCTTATTCGCAGGAGAATGGATTTAACTTGCATGTTACTTATTTCTACCACAAAAACAAATTGAATCAAACATTCAAATCAGTATTATTGTTCAGATAGAGTTATTTCAACCATTAAACAACACAAATTATGAACTGTATCATTATACCGGCATGTAGGCGTACGATTTATAATTGCATGAGTAGATCAAGAGCATGAACGGGGAGTATATTTGCATCTTATATTAAAGCATGATATCAGTAATCTCCAAGGATGAGTAATCCTATTCAGTAATCAATCATCGCATGAACTCAGTGAAGTCGCTCTATCATATCAGTCATAACGACTTCACAAGTATAATCTCGTCATTCCTTTCCCCTTTTCCTAAATATTATACACCACCCATGACTCCATGAAGAAAAAAAATCACATTCGCAAACCAGAATCCATGGATTTTACTTATTGGTACGAGAGGAGTATGGAGAAACCCGACATAGCAACAGGTCTCATCACCATTAATTATATCATAATCTAAATGTTATTTCTATGTTTGATGTATTGCTATAGCTCGGAGAGGAGATTTGAAGTATGCATCTGAAACCCATGTTACAAATTATATCAGCTACATCACTCATATAGAAATACAGGAATATATTTATGTTTGTTGTTGGATAATGACACAAATAATTATTTATACAGGAAATGCCCCAACCCTCCTATTCCGTGTATTCTGCCATTTGTATGACTAATGTATGCACACGTTGAATTATTAGTATTATTTTTTGTTTATCTTTTAAGTTCTATTCTTAATTCATTTTTACTAACAACATATTGATTTATTAATTACTTTTAACATAGATATATAACCATATTTTTCCTATATAATACCATTAAATTATATCTATAATCTGTCTTTATGAAATAAATTTATTGTATTGTTTTTTTTACATGTGTTCTCTTTGACTATCTATATTCATTGTTAATATCAAAACTGTTCTTTGTTTTGCTCCCTCGACTTTCGGCACATTTATGTCTACAGGATGAGGACCACGTAAGTACATCATTACGCTTCGGTTAATTTCTCTATTCTCATTGGTACATATTTATTACTTGATAATTGTGATTTGATTCGATCAGTCACGTGATGTATGCATTTTGAAAGAGTATAAGGCCTGTTCAATTATGTGGATGTGGTGTAGAAGTGTTCTGGTATTGTGGTTCATTCACTTGAATCTCAATCCGGTGGTTGAGGGTTCGAATCCCAGCCCAGCTCTAACGTCCTTTTGCAAGACATTAATCTACATTTACCTCCCCAATGGATGCAATGGAAATTGCGGGGGTAATACCGATTGCGGGGCCCTAGAAAAGAACATCATTGAAGCTGGTTAGGCTTCCATGGATAAACAAATTTACTATCTCACGCCACGGAATTAAAAAAAGAAGTATTAACCTTTGTGAACCATGACATGTAAAGTATTTTTACAAAGGGAAAGGCTGAACAGGAAATGGATTAATGACGAGAAGGATAAGAAAACAACATAGGAATTAGAAGGAAAAGAAATAATATAAATCAATGAAGAACAAAAACCATAATGGAAAATAAGAATAAGAACATGAGAAGAAAATGAAGAGGTAGTGTGAGTAGATGAATCGAAAGAAAAACAACAAAATGAAGAAGAGAAAACGTATACATGATCATGTATAGAGTCAGAAGAAGCCGTTGTCGATTTTTGTTTTAGAAAGGCAGTTCACTCTAAAATATACTCGGGTATGACAATCAAAAGTATTGGGAGTATTAGCAATACTGAAATATTCTTATTATGAAACCTGAATTTCGGTTTCCGGACCATTCGTGGTTTTGACTGGATATGTACTGAGAAAAAAAGAAGAAAAGATATTGCAGTCGTATGAGGGTCTCTTCCTCTCGAAGAAATTAACAAACCACAAATGACATTCCCTCACTTTACAGATGAGCTATGAATACAAGAGTTTGAATTTCGAAGATGGCAAATTTCCACATCTAAAAGTAGCGTTTAAATACGAAACTTTTGGTATTATCATTTACAACCTAATCCCATTACAAATTCTTTATGTAAAATATTTGAGGTGGCCAAGATTGTGTAAAAAATGGCCGCGTCAGAAATATTAGTTATTAAACTTTCGTTTCCTTTTTTTTCTAACTTATTCAGATGTATACATATTGGATCTCAAAATTATGTTGAAAATATAGATCTGTAAGATATTTTTCGAATTGTATTTTCTTATATGTACATGCGAGTGGCCTTTAACAACTTAAAAACTTATTTGATTGGCACCGAGGTGGTTACTTGGTGCAGGGTATTGATCAAAGATTGTTATAGTTGCCTGTGGATATTGATCGATCGAATTATATCATTTATATATTCATTGTAGATTCTCTTCCATTTTAACTTCTTTGTATTCATTGACGTACATTGTATCACATTCCGATTTTCTGTATTAAAGTGCACAAATACATTGAATGTTAAGTTTGATTGAGAATTACAGTATACGATTTAATTATTAAAAAACAAAAAACAAACAAGTACCTTTCATTTATATGACTATGATTTATATTATAATGCTTTTCACAGTACTCTTGATTATCAGATGATACGATTGGAATACTTGAGTCTAAAAAAACAATTAAACAAATAGGCATGGTCGCAAGGGACGTTTCATGAACTCGGTGAATTGATTCAGGGAAAAATAATTTGAAATATCTCAATGTATTTGTATCAAGAGCGTTCAAAGAATATAGACACTGTGACGATTGTTTAAACTCTATGTTTGGCAGAATGTTCGACAAAGGCAGGCACTGAAACCGAACAATGAACGTCCCGCTACCGTCAACGTCCAGTCCTTAGTCTCCCTCGCCAACGACTACGGCAGCTTCACTCCATCATACCCCGAGAAGCTCTGGTTAGACCAGCGAATGTTCTGCGAATACTTCCCCTATCACCTCGTCTTTGACTCCAACCTCAGACTTCTGCAATCCGGCGTCCACATACAGAGGGCGCTGCCCAAGCTGCGGACTATGGAAGACACCACTGTGAACGTTCTCTTCAACATGTTGCACCCGCAGATTGACTGGAGTGTGGCCAGTATACGCAAGTTCATCAATATGCAGTTCGTCCTGGAGACGAAACGAGAGATGATCATTCCTGGATGGGGCGAAGAACAACCAATGCTTCAACTAAGAGGTAAATAAGAGTCTTGTATCGACTCAAACATTAATATATTCAACCAGAGAATTTCAAATACATTTTCAAATGCACATTTCATTGAAATGGATCAAGTGAGTACATGGTTCTTTTATAAACTATGGGAATAGTAGACAATGTGACTTGTGTACGATGCTAGTGTAATGCACTATTTACAAAGATGAGAGATGACATGAGGTGAGAATGTTAATTAAGTCAAATAAACGGCGATGGTTGCACCAAGATGGCGCTCGTCTAAATAATACAAACACGCGAAATAGACCACCAAACTTCTCGACATCGCATAAAATAAATCTACTTCGTTGCCTTTAAAGTGTCATTTAAAACCTTGAGAAATGAAGTGTCATAACCTTACAAAAAAGCGAAATGTTTTTCATAGTTCGGGTCACAACTCAGCTCAGCAGTAAAACGACCTATAATGCACTTTTCGTTCTAAATATTTACATTGTAAACGATTCCATTGTGATAGCCTTAAATTGCAAACGATTCCCTATCAAACACCCAACGATCCAACATATTTCGTTAAAACGCATTAGGATGTTTAATTGTTCATGGACGTCTATTTATACCTCCGTAATATCATGAAAATTATGTGTATCCTTTGGCAAGACATTGATCTACATTTGCCACACTCAACCCAGGTGATGTAAATGGGTACCTGGCAGGAATTAATTCCTTGAAATTCTAAAGCGCCGCAGTGGCTGCCTTGCTAAAGCTAGGTTGATAATCGGGGCAGCGCCAGGAGCCTCACAACGTGACGGACATGTGCGCTTTATAAAAAGCCACCATTATCATTATTATCATCCCTGTTTAGACAAGCCCTTTAAGCATATTCAATGAATGTCTTGATATAATATTCTCTTTTACTGGTAGTTTTAACCTCTTTCAATTGTACTATAGGTCAAATGATATGGATGGACTCCCTGGACGCCATGTTGTTTGCTTGCTCACCTCGTGTTGCTAGTCTGAAGGAGCTAGAAGAAAGGAACCTTCATTTATCGGATATCCCCCTTCAAGATATCACCAGAGATCTTATCCTATTCAACCACCAAAGACTAGCAGAGATTGAAATCGGAAAGCAGCTGGAACAGAAGAAGGTAGGGATTCTAAACAATTATATTATATTCTTAATAAGCATGATAAGATAATTCTTGTTCGAGCATCTATCTAACATGTGTGTTGGACTTGAACTTTGTATAATACACCAGTTAGGATCACATCTCAACACACAACCATATTCATATTCACAATATATAGTCATATATAAACATTTGGNGCGGGCATGGTTAAGAACATGACTGCATTTTCAACCAATCAGAAGACAGGGTTAGTAAAGAATCTTAAAATGAGGTTTATAAACAATTATATTATATTCTTAATAAGCATGATAAGATAATTCTTGTTCGAGCATCTATCTTACATACGGTGTGTTAGACTTGAAGTTTGTATAATACACCAGTTAGGATCACATCTCAACACACAACCATATTCATATTCACAATATAATTATAGCCATATATAAACATTTGGAAGGAGGCGGGTGTGGACAGTTTACGAGAACGCCTTCTCAACTCCTTCCTACCAATTCTCTACAAGGACCTGAAGACGGTAGATTCCATTCACGATAAAGTGGCAGGCACTAGAGGAAAAAGGTTGAGACAACAAAGGCAGCACGATACAGAAATCCTCAAGTTTCATATTTTATTAAGCATCAGTGTCCTTCTCTTCACACTCCTGGTTAATTTAGGAAGAGCTTCGGAGTGCACTAGGAGAACTTGAAGCAGAGAAAAAGAAGACGGACATGCTTCTTCATTCTATGCTTCCAAGGCAAGTTGCAGATCAGCTCAGGGAGGGCAAGAAGGTCGAAGCCGGTAAGTCTCTACAGGTTTATAGGCTTAGGTTTAGGGCAAGGGGTGGGGTTAGGATAATGAACGTGCTTCTCCATGATATGCTTCAAAGACCATGATGACAAGTGGCTGATCAGCTCAGAGATGGCAAAGGGTTGAGGCTAGTAAGTCTTGAGGGGTATGCTTCGTCACACAGATTCTCTTTCAAAGACAATCTATGAATCCAGAACAGGTCACCAATGAAAAGGGGAAAGGGGATGTTTTCCTATTCGTACGAATAGCAGTAATCAAAATTATTCAGACCCTGCGCAGAATTCAGCGATAAATATCGGTACGGGTGATGTAATTTTGAACCTAACCACAAAATCATGTTGGTGTACAACTGCTAGCGCCATCTTGTGGGCAAAATAGGATGTGGATTTTTTTCGAAGGGTGGGAAGTGTAGAGGTGTCGTGGACGAGTGGATATGTCACAGGACTGTGGACCACAAGGTCCATGGTTCAACTCCTTTGGCAACACATTGATCTACATTTGCCACTCTCCACCCATATGTTAAATAGGTACCCGGTAGGATGCGAAAACTAATGCGCTTAGATTAGCAAGTGTGCGCTTGTGAAAATGACGCCTGGCTGGAAGGCTCCCAAGGGAGTGGAGAATGTGCATACATTGTATGCGGGTAAGCCTGAATCCGATGACCGGGGTAATAATATATATATATATATATATATATATATATATATATATATCTATAAAGCCCTTTGATAGGGTCCTCCTAAAAAGTGCCATATAAGAAATAGTTATTATTATTATTATTATTATTATTATTATAATTATTCACTAAAAACCTGTTTTTATGTATTTTCGATTTCCATGTCGCTGCTTCAGAGAAGTACGAAAAGATTTTGTATTATACTTTACATAAACTGTGCATGTAGGTCCTATGTCAAATGTGAAATCAGGGTTCCATCTCGACTCCTTGATTTTCTCCTTTTCTTGTCCATACAGGCGAGTTCGAGCTGGTCACTATTCTTTTTAGTGATATCGTGTCTTTCACCAATATTTGTGCTGAATGCCGTCCAATTGATATTGTCAACATGCTCAATGCTCTCTACACAAGGTTTGACAAACTCACAACAGTACATGATGTCTATAAGGTAAAGTTATCATTACAATGCATGATAGTTAGGAATGATACCATTGTCGTACTCTTAACAATATCAAATGTTTTAAATTGCTTTTACACATATTCTGGTTGTACAAACAGGAAGGGCCTACATACCAGGAAGAAGCAAAGAGAGAAGCTTAGTTACTCTCCCATTGGCAAAGCGAAAATTTGAGCTGGTTTACCCAACTGAAATCACCAGGCTTTGTGCCTGTGCCCAAAAAAATAAAATAAAAAATTTAAAAATCGTTTAAAAGTTCCTATTTCTTTCCGAATAAAAAATCAAACGAATCCCTTTGCCTTGCACATCTCCATATTCAAATCGCCCCGAGTCCGTGTATGGGGCTTCTTTATTGTATTAGGGATATGTGATTTGCATATTTTGTTTCTGTGTTTCTCATTTTCACTGTTTTTTCTGTTGCCATGTTCATTTATGAATTTATGTTAGGTCCATTTGATGCAAGACCATGATTAAAAACAGCTTTGCTGAGCATGCTTTTATCCTCTATGGATATGTTTCAGTACATGAAGAAACAAATTGATATTTGCCATTTATGGCGGAGACAAACTGTCATTAAGAGGGCACTCTAATACCTTGCGAATGCATATTATGTATTTGATCCTGTTATGACAGGTGGAGACAATAGGAGATGCTTACATGGTCGTAGGAGGTCTACCCATCCCAATGGCATCCCATGCTGCTAGGATAGCTAACCAAGCCCTGGGTATGATGGTCATATGCAAGGAGGTCATGTCTCCAGTAACTCGAGAACCTATCGGGGTAAGCCATTACCTACAGCTCAACTTATTTATTGCAAGACAAAGTTCGATAGAGACACTTAAGTTTCCAAATTGCCGACCCTAGTATGGCTAAACATCTTTCCCGGAACTGTCTTTTAAAAAGTATTTGTTTAATACTTCTTAGGTATTCTGGTCCACATGACAGCCATGGTTTAGCTAGTACTTTGTCTTTTAATCTCAGTCCTTAAATTCTTAGATATTCTGGTCATTGCATGATTCATTGCTTCTAAAAACATATTTTAATCTTATAACACACATCATGAAAAGAGGAAAATTATTTTTTCTTTTCTTGTGTTAATTGTAGATTCGCGTCGGTATTCATTCTGGTCCCGTTGTATCCGGAGTGGTCGGGGAGAAGATGCCTCGATACTGCCTCTTTGGTGATACAGTCAACACAGCTTCCAGAATGGAGAGCCATGGTCTTCCCAGTAGAATCCATCTTAGCTGCCATACTCACAGGTAAAATCAACATCCAACTTCTAGGTTTGTATGGTTGTATATCAAGCATGATATCAAATCAACGTATCTCCTGGTCAATATGCCTGGGAAAGTTAGTGAAAACAAGACGAGGAAGAATAAATACCTCATGGAGTCTATGGCATTAACAATTATTTCGGAAATTTCTGTTTAAACTGAAGGTAATCAGTTGGTATGGCATTCTATGGATATAAAAATACGTTCTACACACGTTCAGACGCTCATATGACGTTTCCCAATAATTGGTTTCAATATGAGGCAACCACCAGTACTGGTTGTAAATTCCTCAGTGGACCGCCGCCATTATAGGCATACGTATACCCTTAGTATCCAATGAATAATCAAGTATATATTTTAAATATTGAACGTTATAGTCAGTAGGTCCATTTACACATCTCAAAAAACATTTAGAAAAATATCGGCGTCTTTTCGGACCAACATTCACACTAATGGAAAAACCGATAAACCATCGAAGTTTGTCCTTTCCGAATTTTTGTTTGACCTGCTTGCCTTAGCGAAGTACCGAGGACAGTCGCGAGAAAAAAAGGTATCTCTGATACCTAGGTTTGATGGTAGTCCGAAAAAACATCAATATTTTCAAAATGTTTTTTGAGAATATAGAATGGACGTACGGAACAACGTAATGTGAGACAAATCGTCGATCTTTGGTTGCAGTGTAAATGTAGCTATAAATTGTTGTCCTTGCGTTGATTTCCAGACGTAGGTGTCTTCAAGGTTACCCGTTCCGTTTCAGCGAGAGGGGAGAGATCGTGGTGAAGGGCAAAGGAGCCATGAGAACCTACTTCCTTGAAGAGAACGGAGGGGCAAGTTTGGACGAGATCATGGGTAAGGGCCAATCTAAGGTCAGTACACCTGAGAAGACAGATAGATGTAAGTCACCACCAGAGACACCAACCAATAACATACCCAACGGTAAGATTCAAACCTATTTATCTTTCAACACTTTTTACAATTTGATATAATTTTTTATCTTCATAATTATGTCGTCACAAATAAGGCACCATCAGGGGCAAGTTCTTTGAAACAGCCAGAGGTCTATTAAAGTGGACTTCCATTTTTAATGCGTGTTCATTCTGTAACACGCGTTTTTCTTGTATATCCAAGATCTCTGATCGAGCATGATTTCCAGAATCTGGGCCGACTATGATTTCCTGGCCATTGCAAGATTTAATGCCATTACAAATTTGCCAGCATTTTCAATCGTTCTCACTTTTGCCTTTTAAAACGTGCTCTTTTTTCGTTGTAAAACTTGCACCGTTTTAGAAGTATCACTACCAGAACAAATACAAATACATTCAAAATGTCAAAGAATAAATCCATTATAAATGCGTATTCTTTTCGTTCATACTCATGCTTGAATGTTGGACAAAACGTCACCAGAATCAAGTTTAGATTGTGTGTGCATTCCAAAACTATTCACACATTTATGACATTATGCGTATTTTTTTTCTTTTTTTTTCTGGCGGTGACATTGATTCCTTTATGTTAACTACATTTTACGCATCACTAATTCTTGATTTCTTTCTTCACATCAATCATACCGAATGTCATATTATGTGAAACCACTTTTCTTTCTATTTGTTTTGCATTATATTTGAGTACATCCATATGTAATCAACTCTATCTATTTTTTACAAATTCACGTTTGATTTGAAATGAATCCTTCTTAATCAGTGAGACATGTATATACTTAAAAGACACATTCCTTTTTAACTTCACGCTGCAAAAAAACACACGGGCTTTTATTTGATTTGCATGTTGTCACTTTCTACTTTCATTTTTATTGCAAAATATATGGGCAAGCTCAGAGACTGTCTGCAACTAAGCGATTTTCGGCAGACATAAATTGTATGCCCTAATTCGACTAAGGACTGACATTGTTTTGAAACACACTGCTAAAGAATGAAAATGAGAATTAGAATCACACCCAATGGCAGCATAATCTTAAAGCTTGCTAGAAATAAGAAAGTAAAAATACTTCAATAAAACAAATCCGAGAGGTATTCGATGCAATAACCTAGATTTTGTTATAGATCACACATGCTGTAGATGATATTGCACACAAAGGGAAATACTAGCATACCGATTCCCGGGGTCTTAAGATTGCCCCTATTACCTTCCACTTTTTCCTTGTCCCATTTTTTTTGTTCGATAGGCGTGTCCACGTTCCACCATAATAGTACAGTGGTTATACCTATGTGGTATCCGGATAACGACGTGACAAGCGGAAGTGCTATCCACATTTCACCGCCAATATTCCCCAACGCTGGCAGTAATGATTCAGGTAGTACACACACATCACCTGGAACCCCTTCCTGATCCCATGTCACCTCCATCACATGATCCCTTACCCTGGTGCGCACGCGCATGATAATACACGCGTCCATACAACACGCACACATTTTATTACACCCTCTCCCGCGTTGGTGGAAAGGGTTTGGCAGGGAGGAGTTAGTTAGGGACAATGCTTATAATGTAAGAGTATGGTAACAAAGATGCAAAATAGACATAGGAAACATTATTCTCAAATTAGAGAGAATCTGATGTAACATGTTACATCACGTGATAATCATCAGCCCTTTTGGAATTTCCAGGTATAAGGGATTGTAGAAGAAAATAAAGTATTCACTAATTATTCATAATGTATGTTACCGATTCCTATAGATAAATTGACGATGTTTATCATTTTGATAATCTACACACATGGACCCTATTTGATATAATCCTTATGAAGATAACAATTACTTTGGTATACTTTACCAAGCATGAGGAAGGAGATACTAATTTGTCATAATTTAATGATGAACAAAAATTGTCCAATATATTTACAAAATTCGGCAGTTCCATATTATCATGCGCGCGCATCAGTGGGGAACATGGGACTTTTGCCCGTTCGTGTGAAGTCTTCTTGCGGTATCTTGACCTTGGACCTTGGACCCTGCATGTATAGACATATTACCAATATTTTTGTTTTGTATGCATGCTAGCTGGATTGTGTCCATACATCAAAATAAGTCTTGATTATTACAATTGTTACATCGTGTGATATTGTGGTTCTTACACATGACTCTTAATGCAAGAGTTAAGGGTTCGAATCCCAGCCGGACACTAACGCCCATTTGTAAATGGGTACCTGGCAATGCTGGGGTAATAATAATTGCAGCACCCACACGTAGAGCAGTATTGATTCTGATGCGACTATCCTTAGGAAATAAGACCCAATAATTTTTCTTATTATCATTATTTTGTTAGACCTGAGGTTCTATAACTTTGGCTAATTGAAATAAAAGAAAATACCGATGTATGGACACATTTCCTTGAAAACTCTTTTTGCATGTACCTTGTTTGTTTTGAAAATTACCCCTTTCTTATTTAGTAGTGAGTTGAGCTTCATGTTTGCCTGTTTAAGTATGCCAGAACGATTACAAATATATATTAAATGCTTTGTGTACTGTAATTTTGCCTTCTGGTCGGTTGTAGCGTGTCCAGCATAAGCTGAAGCGGGCCTCCACTCCTAATTATTATCCGTGATCTTTACCCCTACATTCAAAATAGATTTGGCCCATAATGCAGTAATTCCATTCAACGTAATCGTACATTTCTGCAACAAAAACATTGGGAATCACATGCCGTTCCTAATCCGCAGTGTGGACTTTTAGATTTGCACGTCGACATAGTGGACTGCTACTTGTTATGTCTTGTTAACCCTAATAGGGCCGGGGGGCTATTGTGCCCCCTGCCCCCTTTCACAATTTTCTGATTGTTCGGGAAAGCATATGGATGGCGCCCCGCCGCTCGCCGACATTTTTATTTCGAGTCTTGCGCATCTTTTAAAATATATATATATTTTTTAAAATCGGACCTACAGTTAGAAGGTCACGTGATCTTTTGTCTTTGCATGTCAGCCCGAAAAAATATGGAAATGTCATTTTTTTTTCTAAAAATAGATCAAACATTGGTTATTGGGACTTGTTTAAAATTTTGGTAGTTGTTTTGGGAGTCACAATAACTGAATTGTAGTTAGAAATGATATAAAACACCAAAATCAATAAAATACATAAGTTAAAAATCTCATAAGAAATTATCAAGACAAAAGATAAAATATTAAGGAATAACCTAGCTCTTCCAATGTTTTTTGTCAAATTATTGTTTCGAATGGTCTAAAGAATAAATGTAGTAAAAAAGAATGCCTAAATATAAAGAATATATGATTTATGGGTAAAAAGGTGAATTGTATGACCTTATTTGCATAAATTACCATATATATGCAAATGAGTGAATTTTTCAAAAAAATAAATTTACCATAGTATTCTATCAACTTCGATTGCATGTGTGCACATTTTCGCGGCGATCGGCCGTTTTACAACCGAGATCATAGGTTGGTCCATAATGCCCCC
>BEXV01000712.1:36714-62932 GCA_003118195.1 Hemicentrotus pulcherrimus
AACATCAGATTAAACATGTTCCCTGAAAAGCATGGCTCTTCAATTGCCTTCATATTCTAAATATGACATAAAATACGTAAAAATCGGGGGGGGGGGAGGAGGTTTTTTTCGCCATGTGCTCGTGTAGTCCCACGTACATCATTCTGTGTACAGTGCTTGTTACTTTGCCAAGATTTGGCCATATTTCGTATCATTTTGATGATTCCAGAACATTGCAATGCACACGAATTCTTATATACTAGCTGATCAACCTTTTCTGATAGATTCCACACCGTTTCTTTCACAATTTAACCCCATGACCAGAACTCAACTTTATCTTTAAGTAAACTGTTTGTACTCACGATATTTGTATTGCGCGAAATGATTTGGCACATCACAGGCCACCAAATTCTTCTTCCCTTTTTTTTAAATTTTAAGATCGATAGGTTTTGATATTTATTATCTATATAATTGATTTAAGAGGTATTTCATTAAATAAAGGAATAAATCCTTTTTTAGGAGTGTGAAATACATAATATATATGCTTTAAAAATATATATCATGTTCAGAATGGTAAAAATGTTGAATGGGTGATGAATCCTCGTTGTATGAACCAAATTACAAAGCCGACAGATAGATGTGTACGCTGTGTATATGTGTATAATTTGTTATGTATTATTTCATTGAAAACGTCATCGTCTATAGTTAATGATCTCTACCAAAGGGCCGGATAATGTTTCCAATCTAGTTTTACATTGTGTTAATACCATCGACAGATACACGCCGATTCCCAAACATGTTCTATTATTCAATTCCGTCGCTTCGTTCTCCGGACAATGGCCTGGCCGACGTGCAGAAATGTCATGAAACCTTCAGCTCGAAATAGTTCAATTGAATCTCACTTTATTTTAGCTGAAACCTAAAAGGACTGCCTAAATATATGCAGATTGGAAACCCATTCTATCAGGATCGTAAACCTTGGCTAAAGCGAGCAAGTGCATTCGTTACTGTATGTAATTTGCATTTAGAAGTTGCTTTTTGTTGATTTGAATGTTGATGCAGAGAACTGGGCCAATTTTCCTATAGCAAGTCCGGTAGTCTCAGACCGACTTGGTGTAACTCAGGAACCCACTTTGCTGATGACGTGTGATCAGTAATCGTCAGTTATTTGAATGTTGCCATGTTTTTGGGGCCTGGCTAATTACACTGCGTTGTTTGCCAACATAATTATACATGTTTTTATATAACTTTGTTTTGATAATATTTTCCAAGCTATAACGTTTCACTAGCAGTAATAGGAACGCGAAGATAGCTTTTTAAAATACATTGAGCGGAAATAAGAGAAATCTGATGACCTATTGTAAAACCGGTTGACTTCCAAAAAAAGAAATGAAAAACAGGATGTAAGGTATGAATAAAGCGTAAACAACTTCCGATGTGGTATCCGAATGTATTTGTCTCGTTCTTATCCAAATAGACGTTTTAGCATTCTGTCTATTTAATGTTGACACATTACCCGTCTGATAAAATAGTTATGGTGATCTTTGCCGGTGGGTGCCATTTGCGACAGTGACTTTTCTTTTAAAAATTGTCTCTACCAACACTCTCTTTTCATTCTTACCCGAAATAAAACAAGCAAACCATTCCAGAGGACTTCTGGTTACTAGGCAAGGATATGTACGTTTCCCTTCTGTCAATATGACCCTCCTAATGGAGGAACACAGGCTATCGGGGTGCCTGGCTTCACTAAACAGAGCCCTGATCAACTACAAATGAGAGCCAGTTATGTTTACATGAATAAGAGGTTAGACGTTTGCAACCATCTTAAAGCTGCCCAAGGGATAGAAGACGTGTTCATACGTACGCTTTGTTTCATTGCACGACCGCGTGTGGTAATTGAGTTGATGGAAATCGAATGTTTTGTTAAAATGACAAATTTTCGATTTGCTTACCAGGAGAAAGTAGCATTAAAAAGGAGGGGGGCGGGGGGTGGTTAGAGCATTTTGCCAACTTCCATATTCTACGAATAGTCACCCGTTTGCAAGGATCCTATTTAAAGGAAATTCCAATCTTAGAAGCACATCTCTCTAAAAGAAAGCCGGGAAAATCAGAAAAGCAGATTGGTGCGTGAAATTCGATGAGGCACTGACAAATTTAGTACATTTATTTCGGTTAATTTGAAGTCACTATACATATCGCCATTCGGTTTCCTTTGTTTATCTGTTTTTAGCACAAATGATCTCATTACTAAGCTTTGATTGCCCTTTAAAATAATGTAAAGGGACGAGAGAGGTGAAATACAAAGACCGACAACCTGTATTGATGTCTCGAAAGAGGTCTATTGATCTATTTACTTTGATCCCTTATATCTTAACTGCACTGAACGAATACAAATGCTTTAGTAATACGTCGGTGGGAAACAAGCGAGATATTGCCTGCATTATCAATGTCATTATTTTGACATAGGAAGGGATAACCTAAAGATATCAGGTTATTTTGGCATTCTTTTTAGTTTTAGTTTGAAAGAAACATATTGGCTTCCCTTGGGAATTTGACAATACTCGATAAATGGTGGTATCAATGCACACACCCTCCACCAATGTCAGAAGAAGCATCATGAAGGAAATACCATCATCATAAATTCAGCTTTCGAGATATGACTAAAACAAAATCCGAACGCTTTCCGAACGCTTACGGAGTCTATCGCAGCTTGTTTCAAGAGGAACACACATTTCTTGCTGTACGCGAGAGTTAAAGGACGAATGTATACAAAGTATAATGTAGCTGCTTAGAGCTGTCAGTATATCTTTAAAATAATATTATCAAAACCTTTTTGGCGCCAGAATGTGACTTTTTTCATATCCCACGTAAACCGGGTAAATGTTTTAAACTGAATGAACATGATCCACGAGGTGACACGCTACCCTTCGTGTAAAATCTGAACAATTTACCCTCGATGTGTGCCTCTTCCTACCCGAACCTGTGCGTGTAGATTTATCAAATGCATCGCAAAAGCATCAGACCTCAGGCGATTACTCCCTTTCCTCTCAATAACTTAAAAGGTCGTAAGGCGTAATTTGTCTTGTGAAAAGGCAACTTTACGAGACAGAGGTCAGTTTGTTCTCAGAAAGAGAAAGTAATGGTGTTACAAAAACTAAGGTTTGTGCTATCTTCGCCCTCTTATCCCCTCTCTCTCTGTCTCTCTCTATGTCTCTCTCTCTCTCTCTCTCTGTCGTTCAGTCTGCAACTCGGTCGTAGAGACGGAAGCAGAATAGGAGGCGATGTGAATGGAAAATCAATATCAGATTACTCAATGGGTTGATTCAATTATCACAATTGGAATCAAAATATCTAGGAAACAATTCCACCGTGCATATACACGAGCTCGCAAATTTTGGTGAGGGCAAAAGAAATGGCGATAAATCAACAGATTACTAGTTTCCATGGCGATGATTTATTCGATAAAAAAATATTGAGTTGATCATAGCAATACTGTTGGGAACAATGTCTTTTTTTGTGAGGATTCGAATGGCAATATCGCATACACGTTCGACTTGTGTCACTTAATACTGGCCGATAACTTAAATATTGAGTTTATTATTCAATCTTTTGCTGTTAACTTTCACATTCCTCACAATTATTGATATCGTTTATTTGCGCATAATCAAAGGAGACTTCTAAATAAGTCCAGGTAATTGTTTGTATATGTTTATTAAGAATAATAGCGTAGAAAATATAAGAATGCATTTAGAACATAATTGAAACCGTTTAAGATTGTTTCAGGAGTAATATATTCGCTTCGTATTCCTGAGATTTAACGTAATAAATGATAAAATCAACAAAACAAAAAACTCAAACACTCCATTGGCTATTCACCTTGAGTTTTCAGTCATTTCTTTACCTCTTAAAAAGCAACCACCGAACATATACACATCATATCAGCTAATATCATTCATGATGCGTTGACATTACTGAAGTATTCTAATAGCATTACTTTGAATTGTGGAGATTAAAGCAAATATCGGTCCGTTTCTAGCCATATCCAATGCGAAAACTCATAATAAGAAAGATAAACACTTTCTTTAAAAAAAAAGGGCAAACATTTTTTTCGGGTGGAAAATCATCCGAAACCAGTGGGTGGACTTTGTTTGGATTCCTTGAGGCAGTGTTATTGACTCTGGATTTCATTCTTGAAAAAATGTGAAGAGATGTAGCTTTTTCCCCTCATCACAATTCTGTGGCAGGAACTTCAGACTGAAAAGAATTCTCGTAAGCGATACTGGCACTTGAATTTCTTTAACAATAAGAAGAAATATCTTCGAATACGACGCATTTTTGGCAACATTTGAAAACTTGCATTTTTTCTATGGGCGACTCGAATTCCAACCACTGTTTCATTTCAAATAACAGTAGCAGTTGAAAACTGGAGGCTTTAGAAGAGAATTATAAGCTCTGAAACGTATTAGCTTGTTTCTGAGAATCGTGAAGCAACGTTTCGTTATTCGTAGTTGAATAAAGTTAAAGCACATAGCATGTATGATATCCACTACTAAAATATATCCTCTTGGCCCTGTGCTATGGGCAAGCAGGATCTATAAACATACAACAGAAACTTTGGAAACGAAGAAAGATGGAAAAAAAAATGAAAAGGGGCGGCTAAACACACATCAACTCAAAAAGAAAGTAGACTATGAAATAATATGTCCTGTTTTTTCGTATCTGGGTTTGTTTGAATTAGATAGAATCCGCAGGGGTATCTTCAAACGACTTCCACTTAGATCAACATCTAGTCGACCTGGTGATACAGATACGCACGGAAAACACGACCTTCTTATCCCTCATCTTTTCCCCTCGTATTCCGCTTGTAGTTTCGACATGAACAACGGATCTTCTAGCTTCCACCACAGCTCAAAGTTCAAGATTTATTACTGACAAATTAAAAGATTTTGATGAAATGACAACAGGAAGTTCTTGCTTTTTGTACCACATACATAAACTTGAATAAATATAAATGCTCTATATATATATATATATTGCCCTAGAATCGGATAACCTATCGTCTTCCAGTTATATCCGTGAAATGAAATGGAAAAGAAAATCAAGAAATCCGATTAAACCATGTTTGACATAATTCAAGAAAGACAAAAATAAGATAGTGGAAGAACATAATTCTTGAAACTTTTAAGACTTTAGCAACACAAAAGAAAATGGTTGATGTCGTGAAGTTTGATAGTACAGAAATTGGTATTGCGATTTTTCTTTCAAGGTAGGCAAATGAAGAATGAAAAAGGTTATTTTTTTTCTTCTTCATAATCGGATATTACTTGGATGTAACAAAGTTTAGGCGATGATGTCGTTTTCTCCTTCTTCTGCTTCTTCGCTTTCTCATTCTCCTCCTTTTTCTTCTTATTTGTCTTTTATATTTTCGTTTTATTCTTCTTCTTCGGTTTTTTCTTCTTCTCCTTCTCATTTTCTTATCATCCTCTTCCTCCTTCTTGCCCCTCCTTCTCCTTCTTATTTGTCTTCTCCTTTATCAGAGTCTGATCTTTCACTGGGCAAAAAACAAAATTCGTTTATTCTTGGTGTCGTACGTTAGGAAAAGTCTAACCTTTTGATTAAATCAGTATTGTTCCAATATTATTATTTAAAAAAAATGTTATATTGTATTGGGTAGTTTCATCTTGCGAAGCGGTGCATGAATTATGGCACTGAAAAGTAATATCCATCGTCAAGCTATAAGAGACAGACGATGATACGATATAAACTTACTATAAACAGTTTGCAATTCAACATACAACAATTGCTTTGTATGGTATCATAAAAGTACCAAGGCCCATATAATCATGTGCATATTTTAATAGAATTTTGCTTTATTTCAGGTTGAATATTACACACGGAAGCATGATATACCTTTCATTGATCTTACCTTCCAGTATAATATTTTTTTTTTAAATCTTCTCCCCTTGCAGTTTTTTTTAAATTAATAGATAACTCGTCGGCATTGAAAGGATGAAGACATTTGTAGGGAATAATGTAGATGGTACTGTTTTAAAATATTGAGTCACAATAATGAAAAAGGAGCATGAGCATGAAGACGTAGATGTCATTTTATCGATGAATATATCAATTTTTACATTGATTTTCATAATGCCTGTACATACAAATACCCAAAACTATTGTCTTGTGTCGGTTTGTCTTACATTCCATTAACTAATAAAGATGATCTATTTTAAATTGTCGAGTGTTGGAAAAAATTAATAAATTTGTTTTGTCTTAATCACAGTTGTACATCTCTTTGTCACTCTAGAGAAAAAGGAACAAAAGGGAGAGACAAACATGACTAATATGAGGATGTGGGGTAGAGCGGAGGTGAGATGGGGATTGAGCGAAAGAGATTGAGAAAGAGAGAGAGAGAGAGAGAGAGAGAGAAAGAAAGGTATGAGAAAGGGAGAAAGAAAGAAGGTACAAAAAATAACAGTGGAAAGCACATTGTTTTGGCTTAATCAAATATGCCAGTGTTAATCATAGGGTGATGTAACCGAAGGGGGGTTTCCCCCCTCCGACACCAGGTTGACGCCAAATACTTAATAATAACAATAATAACAATAGCAATACTCCATAATACATCTGACCATCAACTTGTAATTATGTTCTTTTAAACATTGCATTCCAAAAGGTCCAAAGGAAATTTATTTACAATTAGATAACAAATGAGCGTAAGTACTTCATAAAAATATGTCCATTGCCACTTCTCAGAAAAACAACAAGAATAACTAAATACTAAATAGTAACAACAACTAAGAAAACAGTAAAACGAACATAACAAGACCACAAAAAAAAAACAAGCAACTAACAACGGTTGGAATAAGTTTAGTCATCGATTATCTGGACGTTTGCCAAGAAATTCCATTATGGGAAGATGCATAACAGGCAGAAAAAAACTAACAAACACGTGAATCAACTTCAGCAGGGTTCTCAACGCATCTGATGAAAATATCCATATTATGCATTCACGTCTTACATACATGAATGTATATAACTTAAATTGCCCCCTGCAAAAAAAGGGAGAGTCATCAATGAATTTTGCATTTCATTCAATTTGCTGAATCCTACAAGTTATATTCCAATATACCAGAGCATTCAGGAAGATTGCTATTTGATATTCCTACGTTACCATATACATTCATCGAGCATGAGTTAACAAACCAATTTGTAGATGGAATCGACGGATGTATGAATGGTCCTTTTATCAGACGGAAACTCCTTTATGGGATTAAGCAGAAGTCCGCCTTCTCTCCGGAGTTTGAATCTAAATAATACCATTGTATATTGCTCGCAACATAAAATATGACATAACTGTATTCGTATAATTTTGTGTATTCGGTGAGATAGAGAATAACGTACATAACAAGTCGTGAGTTTTGCCTCTTATTGTTTAGCTGCACCTCCTCACAGGTGAGAAATAACATGTCATACTCGCTGATTCCTTATAGGGCATTTTCAACACCCCAGGTCAAAAAATTAAAAAACTGAAAGAAGAAAAAACGTATATTTTAAAATGAGTTGTGCCAGGTTAACGTTCATGTTATACATAAAGGGATCCAGCAAATTTGTCTTAGATCCTTTAAAAATAATCCTTGATTTAAGCTCATCCTGCAATGATAATTATAAACCTTTAGGCCAGTCAGGAACTCCATGAGTTTTATAAACTGATCGCCTGTCTGATTATCAAGATATTAATGATTAGAATTACAAATTTTGATACCGTTCGCCGAACGGTTTTCATTTCACTACAGTCTATTAGGGAAAACGAGTATGGTAAAACAGGTCACTCAAAGATTTTTACTTTGTTGGGGCATTTCTTGATCATTTGGAGAGCGATTTTTATAAAGGCTTCAATATAACACTATATCACAGACACTGGTAACATGTAGGACCGTGTATCTCGGATTCAACATTGTTAAACGATCCCTTTAAAGGGAAAGTCCACCCTGAACTTAAGTTGTTTTTAATAAAAGCAGAACAGTGAGAGAAACATATCATTGAAGGTTTGACGAAAATCCGACAAAGGATACAAAAGTTATGAATTTTTAAAGTTTTAATTTTGTGACGTCACTTGCGAGCTGCTCTTCCATATGTTGTGTACTGTAATTTCCATAAATTGCCCCCTTTTCATGGTTCTTGATGAAGGAATGGATCTATTTCATAGAGGCGTGTATAAAAGCATGTGTCTGATAATATATCGAATGCACAGGTAAAATAATAATTATTTTTCTGAGAAAATGGCAATTTATGGAATTTACAGTACACAACGTATAGGAGAGCAGCTCTCATGTGACGTCACAAAATTAAAACTTTAAAAATTCATAACTTTTGTATCCTTTGTCGGATTTTTGTCAAACCTTCATTGATATGTTTCTCTCACTGTTCTGCTTTTATTAAAAACAACTTAAGTTCAGGGTGGACTTTCCCTTTAAATATCAATCGAAGGGTTGATGATTCGAATCTTAGACTGGCCCTAACGTTCTTCGGCAAGACTGTAGGCCTACTCCATATTTACCACATTCCACCCTGGTTTATCAAATGGGTACCTGATAATCGCCTTTATAGGAATGATTGCAATGCCCTCGGGAAGAACAGCATTGTTGCTAATATAAAGAGTAAAGATTTGTTTTTCTTCTTGGATTGTTGAGTCCTCCACAGGCCATTCATTAATAATCTTCACACAAAATTAATAAACAAATCACATATATGTGCATGTTTAAACACACTCAAAGTAATCTGTCTATACAAACAACAATTGTAGCAACTTTACAGCAAAATGTCTTTCCATACCAGACAGTCGTACACTATAGAGTAAAAATTGGTTGAAACATCGCAGAAAATCGGAGACACTGTGTGTTAATCTTCGCTGGGAAGAAGACTGAATGTTTGACACTCATTTGGGAATCGCAGACAAAAAGCACTGTATGGTATCCACGCTCGCACAAAGTAAGTTTTAACACGTAAACCAATGGGGATCTCATCAAAATGTTACTATTTTCTGGTATCATGAATCTTTCGGGAATCTCACTCATAAACTATTAACCGTTACTGGCATTCTTAGTTTCTTTACGGGAATGGCTAAAATCACGACTCAAATTTCGACCAAGAAGCAGCAAACGCTCACACAAGACACTGTACAAGCCAATCCCGTACACAATCCGAGGGCACGTTTACACTGGGTAATATTTGAGTTCGAGTTTATCAACAACAACAATAACAACAAGTAAAACATAATACATAAATCATGATTACATAAATTGTATAAATACAGCAAAAGATTAATAACATTACACATGAATAAGACAAACGTCGTTATACAAAATATGTTATTTACATAAGAAAGAAAAGATTATGTGTATATTTGTGTTATTAAAGGGGTCCCGTAACTTTGTCTCAGATTCTAAAACAAAATCCTGGATTTACCTGGATTTTTAAAAAACTTTATTATAACGCCATAATCACATACATTGGTAACACGTAGGGCCTTGCATCTCAGATTTTACATTTTTAAACGTACCTTTAAAGATTATGTACCAGAAGTTAGCACAAGTACTAGTTGAGTCCTGTTCCCTGTCTATGGCGATAAATGTAGTTTCTAAGCAAATATTAATCGGCTACGAGGTTTATATTTGTTTTATTTCCCACATCGGCAATAAGGTCTATTAAAAGTGGATTTTAGATAATTTAAAGGACTGATTCTGCAGACAGTTTAGCTTCAGCTAGATATTACAAAGCACAACATGCATACATGTAATAAAGTCGATGCGCGCTCATTTGACATTGACATCGACATTTCGCGTAACATACCTTGCTATGCTTATTCAATGGGCAAATGGGGCAGCAGCAACAAATTACTGTACACAAGTCCCATCGCAGGGAGATAGTACTTATCTTTCATTGATCATGTGACCTCGTTTAGACCAATCACATTGCCAGATTCTTAGTATGCGGGATATGTTATTTGCCCAACACTTAAGTCTGAACTTCTTAATCAAGAAAATGTTCAAAAGTTGTCTTCAGACCTTAGTAAAGATTATGAGTTGTTTTTGACAATATCACAGTGTACGGAATCTTTATTTGCAATGCCCAATAACAAGTTGCTTAGAAAATAATGGTATCACAGTTGAGTTCTTTTGCAAATTGTGAAATCAGATTGATCAGCTTTTAGTAGATGATCTTAATAATAGTTTCGAAAAGGTCAACTCTCAAGTGAAGTCTAATAACACTTAACATGAAAAGACAAAATTTTAATTGAAAATTATCGACCAATCACTGTAGTAAATGTCAACAAGGAAATTAGTTCAAAAGCACTAGCAGAAAGATTGAAAAAAGTTTTACCGGATTCGATCCACCCTCGTCAAGAAACATATTTGAAGGATAGATATATTGGAGAAGCTGTCAGGACAGTAACAGACGTTTTTTTTTCTTTTCTAATTTTACAACATATTCTATTTATTATCTTATTATTTTATTTCATTTATTTAAAATCTAGATTACCAAAAGGCGTTTGATAATATGGTTTGATAATAGTTTGGTAATACAAGGTGACCAATATTGTCACCATGTGAACTCATATTAGTTGAAGAAACGCTTGCTATCAATACTCGAGCCAATGTTTAAGCTAAACTGGAAAGATTCCGACAGGAATCATCGATATCGATTGATGTTAACAAAACAAAGCCATGGGGATAGGAGCTGTAAAGGAATATTAACATTCACTAGAAAATATTAAGTTTAAGAAGTCTCTGACTATTCTAACTCCCTTTAATGTTTGTTTCCATACAATCACAAAAGATTCTTGCGAAAATAAAAGGTCATCCGAAACCTTGATACATCTTTTCTTTTCCTGTAAAGTCGTAAACAAATAATGGAATGACCTCATTATAGATAATTTTTTCAGGTGTTGGTGCGGCGTCAAAGAGAATTGTTCAGGCACTTTTTGCAATTTTCTTTTTTGTCGTTCGAATCTGTTGAACATTAAATTGCACAAAGGAAAGCCAATTAGTCTTCCATGCTGCCAAATGGGTAATCATTTTGATTATTAGAAAGGATCAGTATGAATTAGAGGTTGCTGTTTATTTTTATTTTTTTTTCATTTAGCCAAGTGCTTGCTCTTTGTATTATTTTCCTTTTTGATGATAATTGTTTATATCTGGTGATCTCTAGTAAGCTTAAGTAACTTGGCTTGCGTATTGCTGCGTATTTATGGCAAAGCCGTTTTAAAATGTATTCTTATTTCTGGATATTAAGACTTCTTGATATTAAGAATTACCATTACAGAAGTTTTTTTTTTTGTTCCTAAGTATCAAGAAATCATTTTTTGATACCAAGAGATAGCAATAAATATTCGCAAAGGTGTGACTGAGCAATCGACATCTATTCCTTCAATTGTTATTGTGTTTTACGTATGTTAGACATTTTGTACATTTCACGTTATTAATATTTTATGATATGATCCATCACCATTGTGTTTATACATAATTTGAAATGAATAGGACAAATATAAGATGAAAAGATAAAAAAAAAAAATATGAAGAAACAATCAAACCAAAAAGCACCATAATGACCTGTCGGTCGCAATTCAAATATTACCTGACAAAGGCGCTATAAACGCTCCCACTCGGAAGAAATCAATATCTTGTATGGCAGTGTACTTTTTTTTATCATTATGAGTATGATAATGAAATATACCTTTAGGTATTCAATAATAATACAAGTTTCCCTATGATCCAAGTATGTGTGAGCGATGGTCTTATTGTAAAAAGAGGAAATGGAGCAAACAACGTCGGCAATTAGACCGTCGGGAAAGGACATGCGAGTACGCTGTTGAACTCATTTTAGTGGTCGATATCTGTCTGTATATCTTTCTATTTACAATATCTACCTGCCTATCCGTCTATCTATCTATCTGTCTATCCCAATTCATTTCCATCTTTATTAATCCCTTGGCTTCATGTCTTTCCTCTTACCATATCGTCTCCATTAACAAAACAAAAAGAAAATTATTCAGTCACCTCTTCTTCTTTCTCTTTGCAGCATTGCTTATTCTTCGTTTTGTTTCTTTGTCTCTGTGTATCATCGAATTTTTCTTTCATTTCATACACAGGCTGTAGTTCTCATCAGGTAAGGGGGAAGAAACTATAGGGGCGTNAATCTATTTTTGCATCGCGAGCAAAAAATCGGTCTTTTGGCGTGTGAAGACAGACTAAATTCACTTATCCTCACGATTCGCATCGCGATCCAAATTCTTAGTAAGTCTTGCGATTTGTCAGAATAATCGCGATAGTTTGCCAGGCGCTGTGTGCATTAATGGTATTAAGAATCACAAATCGACTGATTTGATCCCAGGATTCCAAATCGCACTACTTGTTATGTGTAAACGAGCCTTATTAAAAGGCAGATTTGATTGCAGTGAGATTGATATCAGATGAGTTCCGTCTACTTTGCATCCACCTTTTAAAGGTGGATGACATGTCAAGAATAAAAAAGGTATCTTTTTCATTGCCTTCAGCAGAATATCACTACATGTATTGAAACAGTCAAAAGAGTTATAAATAGGTTATCATCATTTTCTTTTTTTAAATAAAATTATTAATTTATTTATATATGTAATTATTCATGTAATTATTTGTTATAACTTTTGTTTGATGGCGTTTGAAATAGATGGTACAAAGAATGTCTGCACTGTCAACAAATCGAAATACAAATCAATATTAGTGACGATAATTTTGTTAAAATCGTCCAATATGAGCATCTATTGGAGTTATTGTTTTCATTATCATTATCAATATTATTATTGTTATTGGTATCTTTATCATACTTATTGCGATTAATTTGCATTAAATGATTTACCTTTCGTTCTACCGTGTATTCTACCTTGTATTTTTTCCAATCTATTTTTGTTGGGCAATAAAGTAATTTCAAGTTAATTGACTTCATGTTGATTCTCTTCAACACACCAGACCATTCATATCACGTGATCCATCCTACATAGAACCGGGATTTTCCCTGATAATGTTCTGGCTCCTGCAACCATTCCATAATCCTGTATAAACAAGACCATGTACGCTATCACACTTAACACTGTAAGCTTCGTACTTTGTAAGATACTTTCATACTTTAAGATGAAAAGGGTCTACGTGTACGTATACTCACAACACGTGACATGAGATAGGGCAAAGGAGTGTGTGATTAATGGAACCTTTTAGTGGTCGGGTATCCATGTGTTGCAACCACAAATTAGCACATGTTTAGTCGATGGCAGGTAGGTTTCAAACAATGTAATGCCAGTTGCGGGCGTTGAACTTTAATTATCCGTTATCGGCGTGTTTGTAAGAATAAGGCTAACTAAAGAATTGAGATAATTAAGCAATGTTCGATATATGTTTTCTTCAGGACGAAACGTTTGATAAAAGCCGATATTTCAGATAACGGAAAGTGCATTGGCTCGGTGCCTGATGAATGGGGTAGATGAATTAGATCTATAAATTGTATATCGGTTAATTGGAGCAAGTCTAAGCGGTCCACATCAATATTCAAAATGATGTCTCTGAATGGAAGGATGTAAAGAGAAAAATGTTGAAAAATTAGAAGAAGACAACAAAAACAGCTGTCTGAACCGACCTAATTTAAACCTTAACAACAACCTCGACGGTTGTTAAAGGTATACGTCCCATTTGAAGGCCAAACAAAATGAAAAGGTTAAATTCCAAAGGCATATGAAAAATAATACTAATTAAGAACATCCCTTAAAAAATGGGCGGCTTGAAAATGTCTTTAAGTGAGAAAATAACAACTTTTAGTTGTCCAATCGACTTATGAACTATAAAGCCAGTAAAGTAATAGTTTAATTTTCAGACCATTGTACCGAAGAAGATTCAATCAATTTAGTTAAGGCCATCACAAGAAGTTGGTTGTTGGTGTAGATAAATGCTCATGTACCCTCTACAGCTCAATAGTGTATGACAGTGAAGTCTAGCAAGTAAACGGGTTTCCTTGCATAATTTGAATATTAGGACACTGATAATGTTTACATTTCAGAAATAGGACATACATGACATATTCATAATTCCTGCAAAGTTCTACAGAATTTTGATGTTGGACGCAAAAGGGACATAGTATCTTTAATGCATGTCACCTTGTTTAAAATGCAGAATCGGTTGCAATATGGCTTCTCTATACGAGAAGACATTTCTTATTGTTTAAATTCTAACATTTAGAAAGAGAGGAGGTGCAATGGCTCAGCGGTAAAACAGGGGTCTTGTTACTGGAAGGTCCAGGGTTCATAACCAAGTTGACTTGCTAGTGCCCTTTGGCATGGTATTAAACCCCATTAATAAGACCCTGGGAGAGGACGTAATATCACCAATCACCTGGTTGCTAAATCACAAGCATACCCAATGTCATACTTTCCTAAATAGCGGTCAGGTAAAACAAACCAACAACAAGTAACATCTATCCTGTTAATATCCTAGCATGTACAGTTTTCAGCGTCTAAACATAAGAAAAAGAACAGGAAATTAAATTGCTAACCATTGATGTGGCCTAATCAAAGGTTCAATAATGTCCATGTGTCTCTAAGTTAACAGCAATTTCGATTGCTTTAATGTACAGCATGTTTCGCTTTGTATCTATATTCTTCGGAGGAGGTTGGAGTGTCACATTAAACAGACATGTACGTCACTGGGACAACCAACACACTACTGCTGGATTTGAACAGGTTTGCTTGTATTCTTTCCAAACACACTACCGTCAGGTCTTCTTCATGCTCTGCTTCTTAAGTATTTGGTAGAGATTCACTGGCGTAGCTACGCTGGATATGGGTAGGAAGGGGCACATTCTGGTATTCGCTTGATGGAAGGAGGTTGAGCGAAAATGGGGAAAGGAGAGGGAAAAGGAATGGTGAACAGAAGCACACATGACTCCCTCCCCCTCTCAAAGTCATAAACACACTCCCCCATTAGTTGGGCATATGTATTTCCTACACCAGGTACGAATTGAGAGGCACTCGTTATTTTCCCGAAGGTTAATACTTCTGAAGGCTTGTAATTCCAGTACACACACAAACAAAAACAATTCTAGGGGTTTTATCATTCCGAAAATTAGATATGCTTCATAGTTCCGACCACTTGTTATGTTTGTTGCGTGATTCCGAACGTTTGTTATGAAAAAATGCGGAGCTATATGAACCGTTAGAATTCTCAACCATATTTCACTTTCGGAATTAATAAACCCTGGTTCAGTTTCGGAATGTATTATACCCACTTATTTCATTTGAGGAAATTCGAACTTTTGAAACAATGAATCTTTGGAGAAACGAACCTAAGGAATCACGATTCTTCGGGAAATCGACCCTTCGGAATTGTGAAAATTCACAAAAAGACATGTCACCGATGCCCCTACCCGATTATGCAAGAGCCTCTTCAATGCCTGGACTCTCCCTACGCCACTGCAGTCATCATTCACCTTTTCTGATACTAAAATATAGGAGTAAATATGGAACATTCAGCGATCCCCAGGTGGACGATTGTTTCCCACTGCTCATGACCATGAGGCCGATAATGTGTTTATTTGCATTATATCTATGATTTTAAGTGGAATAGGGCTTATTGAATTTGTACAATTGACATTTACAAAGCTAGTAAAAAATGCAAATAAATAGACTAACAAAGACAAACATTTCTTTCTCTCTTTTGCTTCCTTCCACTCTCTCTCTCTCTCTCTCTCTTTCTCTCTCTCTCTCTCTTTCCCTCTCTCTCTCTCTCTCATTACCTCCATTTCTCTCTTACTCACCCTCTCTCTCTTTCTGTTTCCTTCTTTTTGTCTCTCTCCCTCTCTTTCTACTCTTTATTTTTCTTCTCCCTTTCCCCCTCTCCATCTCTTCTTGTTCTTCCTCTCCCTCTCTCTATCATGACAGTTAATGTATCTAATTGATTTTATTTTTTTTACTGTACTCATCTATTAAAAAGAAAGGTGTATTTATGATCAGTATTTTCAGCTCCTCAGGGATAGCTTTTAGCAATTCTACACAATTTGCATTGAGCAAAACATAGGGCTAGCTTTAACCAATGATCCGATGTTACAACAAATGCCGCGTAGAACTGAGAGGGAAGGGCTGGTCTCAAACCTCAACACTATAGTATAACATCGTTATACATTTAATTCAGCTCCTGACGATAATCATGCATTAACAACCAAACATCCGGGGTGCCCTTTAGTAGAGAAATACAATTATTTATCCGAAGACTATTTTGAAAAAGGTGGATTTCGTGAAAACCAAATATCACAACCGCTATATATACATAATATAAATGACAATGTAACTTTGCTCGCTTGCATAACTCACTCGAAGAAATGTGCACACAGAGGCGTGTTCGTGGCACGTGAGGAGTGCTGGAGTGATGCAAAAAGGAATCTTCCGTGATGAAGCGTTCTATTTCTTTTAAAGGGTGCCGTGACTAAAAAGAGGCAATTAACGCCGAGTTAATTTATCAACAAAATTTGAAAATTTTTAGAACCCCGTATAACCCTGATCAATAAAGCGACTCGTTCTTTTACCAAGAAATGAAAAATAGATGTCGATCTGAGTTTCCTGTCGTGGATAGCTACTTGATAATTTGTATCAATCGTGTTTACTGGTAAGCACGCGACTTCTTGACATGAACAATGAAATGGAGGATAAAGACCGGACGGCGACTCCGGTCATCAGGTGACTCGAGAAGCGCAAAGAATAGCTCTCAAGCCGTTCAAATACCACGCCACTGATAAGAGGAAAGATGATGGAAACCCTGTAAAGTTAGATTGATGAAAGTCAGTCTTTGCGATGTTACACGCCTGCAATTTATGTCAGGAATAAGATCAGTTACCACTCAATTTCCATGACAGCGCAGGGCTTGAAAAGATGGTGGAAATGGAATCAGAGGTGCCTCCAGCTATCTAGGATTGAAGTCAAGTGGTCGAAGGTATAGCCAACTGTTCTACAAACTCCCGCAGAACTTGTCCGTACATCCCGACAGCTATCACCTCCTCTTCTTGGTCTTCTAATAAAGGTTAACTGGCAGTAGCCAATAGCATTAATGCTTTCTTGTTAGGACGCGGAAAACGACAATTTTTTTCTTCTTTAACCTACCATACACGTGGTGGCTATCTTTATGCTTTGTAATTAGTTTAATAGTATAGATGTGTTAGTGATAGCAGCTAAAAGGGATAAATAATTTACTCTTCCGGTTATCTTCTTTTAACAAATAATAGGTTTTTTAATTTAATTTTCCAATTCAGTTCTCCAACACCTTTGTTTTGAAAGAATTGTTTCTTTTCCTCCAAAATATTAATGTTTTAGCTTTCCAATTATGTGGATTATCAAATAAAGCCTCAATAGTCTTTGGATGTAGGCCCATTTTGCTCTTGCTATATCATGCTATGTATGAATTAATTTCACGCACGTTGATTTTCACCTTGAAATGCTTTATATATTCTGTAATATTTGCATTAACAAAATCTATTAAATAATGTATAAAGAATGGAATGACTCGTTGGTAAACCCAACTTAAAGGTCAAATCAAAAGAGATAGTGATGAGTGTAACAAATATTCGTTTTCTCTCTAGAATAATAATATTCCTTTAGAATGTGATGTTTCATTGAGTCAAATATGATTCTGCTAGGTTTGAACACGTTAGTATTTTACCTTTCATGGGTTGCCTCATGGGTTTTACCCTGGCAGGGTTTCAGCGAAATATAAGATGATATAATGAAATAAAAAGTAATAAATTTGAACCGATTTACTGGGAGGTTTAATTGTAATAGGTAGCAAGCATCGATATCAGCCTTTGTTTGGATAACACTTTCATATGACAATAATAAAATCTAAGAGCACTTATACGCATGACTGATATAATTGGAAATAAAAGGTAAATCATAGACAAGCGATTTAACCTTCCAGCCGAGTGTGAAATACACAGCAGCCTTCCATACAATGGAAAGCAAGCTTCAACAGCCATTAGTATACGTCGAAATCTGTTTGTCTAACGAATTGGTGACCTTTAATCTTACCATTGAATGTGATATTTTAATTATAACATAATGCAAATACGGAGTAGAGAGGAATCTCAGATGGTATAGCTTCTCCAGCTTGATATCCCTCGAGTATTGGTATAACAATGGTATTGAGAGTTAGGTGGAATAGTAGGCCTATTGTAACGGACCATCTCGCAATGAAGCGAGTCTAATTCGCAACCACGTGTGGTCCATAGGAATGTTTAAGCCGTTGACTACTGAATTATCTTTATTCCCATAGGCTTAACACAGGGACCACCAGGTTCCCGTAGAGCAATGGCTTAAAAGGATTTTGAAAAAGCTTTTACAGCGTACATTAATTTTCACAGGTAAATACAGAATGAGACGTAGTTGTGCTTTGAATTGTTCTTCTATCTCATTTATCTCTCACGACGCGTCTCTGACTGTATCTGCCTGCCTCTCTCCTCACCTCCTCTCTCTTCTTTTACTTCTGTCACCATTTGCAATGTTCTGGACATTAATATAGATTAAGAATATTATTAAACCTTGCTCATGGCTCATGGATGTGCTCGTTAATATTTGGGTGAAAATGTGATACCTGATATCCTCAAATGGCCTAAATGGTTTATGAAAAGCACAAAGGCCGTATTCCCAAAGGTGCAAGTATGGTTAAACTTTACTCCAATGAAGTCCTTAATTATGTATTTTTGCTTTAATTATGTGGACAAATGAAGCAATTATATAAGTCTTAAGAGTACACATTTGATAGTCTTTTTTATAATATATGACATGATATCCGTAAAGTCTAATATTGAAGAGTTAGGGTGATTTTTAGAAGATGAAAGTTTTGACACCTTGGGTTCAGTGTATAAATCAGTGTACAGCTAACTCTCCACTCTTAAACCAGGACTGGAACGTTTATAAATACATGTCAAGGTGATACAAACTTGATTACCTTTAAATCAGATTCCATCCTCAGAAGCTCACAAGAATAGACCCTGCTCAACACTATACCAGCTATGACGTCATAGCCACTCCCTGGGAGTGCTTATAATTATCTTCTTAAGAATGATGAGGTCACACTACGTTATGAATATCAGAGGCACACTATGATCGGAATTTGTTGGAGTATATTAGATTTAGACGACCAATGTGTTTTTGTAGTAGCATGGTGTTATCGACACTGCCGTTAAAGATGGCAAATCCTGATATTGTACAGTACAACAAAATAAAATACAACATTGGAAAAGAGCAAATAATGCTATAAACCCTTGGTAAAATTGTGAAAAGTGTATTGTGGCTAGATTTGTTGGATTATATGTATGGATAACCTTACATTAAGTTACCTACATCAGCAATTGAGCCGAGGGAGGTATTTTTTTTTCTTACCACGTTATGTGTACGCATTTCGTCTACACCTTTCTAAATAATTCCCTAAAATAGCAGACCAAGGAGGAATGTTTTTACCACGTTATGGGGATGCATTTCGTCTACCTAGCCTACATCTCAGACAATATGTACTTGACTTGCTTGGTTGTTAACATGGACATCCCAATAAATCTTGAGAACGTTTCCTATGCCAGCTGCCTATTATGCCCATCACGTCCGTTTCTTTCTCTTAAATCTGATTTTCAAATGGAATAGGGCCTACCTACATTGTAAATGATTAAATTTCGTCTACACCTTTTAACAACAATCCTTTGAAAACGTTTTTTTCTTCCGAGCTGAGTCCTGCCATGGCAAGATTATATTACAATCCCTTTAAATCGTGAGAGCCTTATCACCTGAACTCACGTGATAAAAGACTGATCAATAGGCACATGATTCATGGAGCCTTTAATGGCATGCTTAGGCACACAGTCGTTATAGACCTGTTCATACAGTCGTTAAAGACCTGTTCACATAGTCGTTATAGATCTGTTCACACAATAAACGTCTCAAAAAAGAGTCGAAGAATAGTAAATGACGTGTCAAAGGAAGGTAGGTGACAGTGAGGAGTGTCGGTACGTGCAGCAAGCATGAAAAAAGGCCCCTTGAAACATTCACCTTCATCTTTGACACAGATTATTGTGAAGCGTAGTGCTTTTATCAGGTGTTTATGCCAATTTTGGTTTGCTGTAAATCATTATCACTATATACTATCATTATGATTGATGTTATTAATATTATTGAGTCCCTCTTCTTATTATTGTTATTATCATTAACGTCATAATTATCAATGTGTATTAATTATCATTATTATTACTATTATCATTATTATCATTATTATTATTATTATCGATGTAAAATATTGTTATTAGCTACTATTATTCAAATACTTCTTGTTGTTATTATCATGATCATAATCTTCATTGCTATCATTATTATTATCATGTTCATCATTATCATCATGAACACAATTGTTATTCTCCCCTTCCTCCTCCTTCTCCTCCTCCTCCTCCTCCTCCTCATCCTCATTATGATCATGAATAAATCTACCCTAAGCGGGTTACAGCATGACGTGTGAACGAAGCTCTCCCGTACAATCTTACAACAGCTGATATCAATGACCTACTTCCATGGTTTCAAACCTCATTATTTCTATATCAATGTCATGAGTAAGGGTCGGTGATAAAAAATATCTTCTGACGGTCTTTGGCTATCCCGAGTTTCAAAGCATTGAAAGAAGAGAAATGCATTGAAAATCAATATGCAACAGGCTTAGATGCTCTTAAATATCTTCAATAGTTTGTACAGTCAAATACAAGCACAATACAACTGAATGATTAAACAGCATAAGAGACTTAATCAAAAAAATTCCTGTTTCCAATAATCATTAAAATGCAAAAGCATCAGTTTAATACAGAGTGAGCCCATCGCGAACACAGGTGCGCGCGCACACAAACACAATCACACACGCACCCCATCTCTCTCTCTTTCTTTGTTTCGCTCACACACACACACACACACACACACAAACACACACACACCCTCACACATACATACACACATAGTACACGCACACATCGTGCATTTATATGACGTAAAATGTACGATTTTTGCTTTTTCAAACTTTTAATGTTTTTAAGTGTATAACATTCTAGCTATAAATAAATTTGATATTTCGAAATTGTTTGCAAAAACGAACATGGAAATAATTGGAAATGTATACTCTATCGAAAAGCCAAACATAGTTGTTTATTAACAAAGCTTCGCATGTTTCCTTTAACATTGGCCGATATAAATTTAAACCCGTTGGACGGCATAATATAGCATTTTAAAAATACAAAAATCTGTAGCAATGCTTTTGTCATGATTGTGTAAAAAAACATTCTTCTGATGGGTTGAAGGAAAGACGTAAGAAACACAAGTATTTTTTCTACAGTATACTCATATTTCAACAGCAACATTTTTTCAGTCAAGATTTTAACAGCCAAAGCAAACCGCAACAAGAATATGGTAATCAGTACACGATACAATATTTGTCTGCATTTCTATTTTCATACATCTGATGTTTTCCCACTTTTTGTTATGCTGAGATATCTGTCAGATGTATTGAATTGTCAGGAACGTCATCGTCATCGTCAAGAAGCAAGGAAGGGTGTTAATGCGACATATCGCCGGATTCGAATGTTTTGGTCTCCGATGTTTCAAAACAAAACACTAGCGATTCTAGTCATTTCAAGACCAGGGTTAAGATATTATCAGAATAGAAGTTTCTGTAAATCATACGTATTTACCTTCTTCATTATTATCTTTAAAATTCTCAAAAATGTTGACCAATTATTAACCCCATCGCCCCAACCACCCCAAAAAGAGAGAAACAAATGGAATTGAATAATAGAAAGGTACCGTAGCTTAATTCAAACTTCCGACATTTGTAAACGTTTCCAAAGACAGAGCGTATCAAGCAGTGCCAAGAGCAAGTTTTAAAGACAACTCATAATGGAAGAACAAATGAAGTAGATTCTGCACTTTCGGAGGATGTATAAAATCAAATCAGTGATTTAGAGTAATGATCTACAGAACAGGAATGACCGCTAATTTGCGAGCACGGAGGCGTCGCTTGCATGACCATCAGCAAGTTGATCGAGAAAGAAAATCGACCAAGTAAGGAAACAAGCCGGCAAAACCTAATAAACCTAGGCGGCACGTGAACATTTGATAGCTACCCATAAAGACACCCAATCCTCAGGCTAAACACATTTGCATCTATGCTTCCACCCCAAACGACAATTGTTGACAAAACTACACTTCTCTTTGTGGGAAGAGTTACAAGTAATTGACCTTTACAGTAAGTTTTTTTCCTATTTGTATCCATTTTCTCTCCTTTTCTGCTTCTTTAATCTTGAACTCTTATGAAAGTCTTTAAAACCGTCCAGCAAAACTACTGGATATTTGTTTGTTGGGGGAAGGGTTGTAACGCCTCGATTTTGTTCTAATTGTTTTTTTTTGTATTTCTTGTGATTTATTCCTTTTATTATCTATGAAGAAACAGATCCCAATCACCCTCTCAACATGACAACCTACCCATGGAACAATAACCCCAACACAATCACCCCATACCAAATTTACGATTTGAAAAACATCTCTTTACGAAAAAATTACCAAAAATCACATTCAGATCACTATTAAGAAAATACGTTGTAATGACAATTTATTTGTCACTTGTCCGGGCAGTTTTCTTCAGGGAATAGTAACTGAGAGTATTTCTCTCGGTATGTTTATCACTGGTGTTTCAGAGCTGAATAAAGAAGTATAATCAAGAAACTGTATGAAAAACATGGATATGTTTCTACAAAATTCATTTACAAAACACTGTCATTCGAGTATGCATTAAAAAAGGATTCGCATAAAAAATGGTAATCATATGAGATGATCTAAAGCGGACGTACCTCAGTCCATTTCCTAACTTGTTTTCAACATTTGCACCCGATTCACCAATTGAGCACGGTAGTATACTGTACCGTATTATGAAAGTTACAGTTTTACTACACCTAGATTATAGTCTCCCAGTCAACTTATGGATGGTTCACAGAGGTAAACCGTATACTCTTATAACCTCACATGTATGATAACAATGATAATGATAATAATGTTATCGATACTACTACTAATTATTATCATAATTACAATAACAATGACAAAACTACACATAACACCTTTAGTAGGATTGATTTTGAATTGAAATATTTAACCAATAAAAAGCCTGAGGTGGAATAAAATGGATGGCAAAATGCGAAAGACAAATGTAAAAAAAAAAAAAGCTTAATGCCTTTTCTTAACTGATTGAAATATCTTCTTGAACTGTCAGTCAGCCATTTGCATCTCATCATCGATTTGAATAAAAATGTCATAAAAATTTACCTCCTCTCAGTGTCTATAAAACTGTCTAAATGATTCATCTCATATTGGGCAGCAACACACGGACAACAGTGTCATATTCATAAACTGGCTGAGAGACTATAATCTAGGTACAGTTAACACTGTGACCCTTATTTATAATACGGTACAGTATACTACAGGGTGAAATTGATGAATATGTTGTGACGTGTTATCCGACATGTTGTGTGATTAATGCGACCATTTTCAATAATATGGCATATATAAATATTTATAGAGTAGTATTTCTTTAATTTTGTTTACACATGGTATTTCTGATGTTGCCATGGCGCTGAATAGGTTTTTTTTTAAAGAACAGGTATGAAGGAGATATCTATCTTTTGGGATTTAATTCATATTTTACTAAAACTACAACAATTTAAAACTTAAATATTACCCACGGTAATTTACTGGGTTTCATTTAGATATTGTTTTTGTAACGGGGTGATAAATACAACAAAAATAAAAACACCAATTAATAATACTACTAATAAAATGAATACAAATAAATCGCCTATGGGCAGGTTAACGGAATTTGACAAGTTTGTTTTCCATACGTATACCAACGATTAACATGATATTATATAACATGATGCATGTAATTCTTGTCTAAATAGTCGGTCTTTTAATATCAATGCTGTAGTATGGCTAGCAAATCAAGTGTATCAAACCGTTATTGGCATCGGTGTCTTGTGGAAACATTGACTTGCCCATACATTGTAAGATGTTCAAATGGGCTTGCTATTTTGCAAAATGCAAAATGTTATATTTTGACGTTTAAAATAAAATATATTTGCATGCTACTACAATAGTATCAGTCCATATTCAATTTATCCACAGCTGACATTTACAATCTCAAAATAGATTTATAACATAACAAATATAGGTACAATTAGATGAAATAGAATTTGCTTGAAAGGATGCATATTTATATATCAATTGTGGCACTGAGAATAACAAAACCCTATGTAATACGCTCAGAGTCTGCCTCGTTAAATGACGTCATAGTTTTTACATCACACCCTCTCCCTCCATCGCTCTGACTCCNAGGGAAAGGCATATACTTTCCAGCTATTTGCTTGGCTATCATTGCCCTGACGTCACAAGCTACGCGTCTGCGCACAAACACTTGGATTCACAGGTGTGTAAGAAGTTTTCTTCCGCCACGGAAACCGAAGTGTGTGTGTGGGTGTGTTTGTGTGAGAAATAAGATTGTGTGCGCGTGTGAAGACAGCACGTGTGTGCCTGTTTGCTGGGTGGAGGAGCGGCGAGCGTGGCAGCTGAAAACAAGCAAGCGCTCCATTGTGACTGGGTTGCTTACGAAGGAGAGTCATTTATGTGGAGCCAAATGGAATGACAGGAACACGTACGGACAATCACTCGATGTCAAATCACAAATAGCGAGAGAAAACGAACATTACACTTGGCAATGCACCTGTGAAGAAGAAATCATCTCTCGGCTGGAATTGGGTTAGTGCGGAGGCAAGTATTGTAATATTTCTCTCCCTTTCCTTTCATTTCCGTTCGACTGCGTATGGCATTTCCAAGATTTATTTCCTAAATTGCATGAAATTGGGTCAAAACGAATCTTTCGGTTCGATCCTTCGCGTCTGTTCTTCATTAAGGTTTTACGCAAAACACGTGTTCAAGACATCATATCTTCTTAATTTATCCATCGCTCCAGCAGGCCTAGATTGCTTCAATTAAAGCGTCGTTAAAGAATGATGGAGCAATTGTCTACAATAATCAAGATACAACTCGAGTGCGAAGTGTATTAATCGGCTTAACATCGTCAATCTAAATAATAATCGGAGTACTCATATTAGCCAGTCATATTGTGACAGTTAGAATGGTTTTACGGGAGGTGAAAAAAAGGGAGATTTGTGTTAATATTTGGATATTGGAATGAGGTAAAAAAAAAATCATTCAAAGCACTTTATCGCAATGATTGCTGGAACGAAAATTCAAGCAAATTCTGGTAGGTTGGCAATTATTATCGTCTGAAGATGTGCCGTATGTATCTCCCTCTAGGCCACTGAGTAACCATTGGGAATTGATCATTGCTTTCAATCATGTTCATACATCAAAGGAGAAATTAAAAGTGACAATGCTTTCTTGTTATACCTTACAAATATTTGTCTTACCCACTTTTCTACATCTCAACGTTACTGTTAAATAAACATTAGGAAACCCTTGGCAAAAGTTTTCTGCTGATTTAAAGCCAACCTTAATGTGACTTCTATTTCGAAATAGGTCTAATTCAGCTTTTATATTTTAAAGAATTTAGACACTACCATGAAATCAATATTGATTCCACGACTTAACACAGTTTTATGTCACTATTTGCAACGAAGATGAAATTTGAACGACAAAAAAAGTAGTTTCCTTATATTTGCAATATGGTAAATTTTGAAACAACAAAAGTCTATTAAGGTCTCATTCAATGTTTAATTGTATTTTCTATTTTGCTTATCTTTTCCTGTTTATAAATACCTATACAGTAGTGAATGAAAAAGTTAAGTATAGGACGTCCCTACAATATTCCTAAATGTCTGGAAAATATTTTAGCTTTTACATCAACGATCTTAATTAAATACATCAATGTAATCGTCATATTTTGGATATGAACCCCCTTGCTTTAAAACCACAAAGGGTGACGTTTCCGTTATCGAAAAAAATAAAGACAAACAAAGCCACATGTGTGGGGATCTCTAAAAACTTAAGAGAGCACATTCAAATTTTTCTGAAAGACAGGCCAAAATTAAACAAGTCGTTAGCTTTCTCGTGCACGATTTTCATTGACAAAAAATAAATAAATCC